>JABVXS010000320.1:0-37624 GCA_013365335.1 Madathamugadia hiepei
CCAACTGACCCAATGAACTTTCGACAGCGCTGACAATTGGAGCAAAATCTTGGTTATCGATCGAGCCTTCCTGAATAACTTTGCAAAAGAATTGAGGAAATGTAACAGTTCCTTGTTATATGCAAATGTGCACTTCGAATGTCACCTGTTTGTAGTCAAAAATCCCAAATGTGCAATGTCATAAATCTCGATATTTACAGCAATTCACCTGTTGCTCAGCGGATTTCGTTTAATACTTTTTCTCAAAATGATTGAATGAAACATCAAATACAATACAAAGGAAGATGATACAAACAAACTTTCAGGAAAACGGCTAATACTGCTAATCCATCAGGTTCTTTCAAGCATTTATTGAATTGTCCGTACTTTTTGTTCCAGAAAACGAAATGTAGCTGTAATGGCGCAGCTGATGTCAGCAGAATGAGTTCCAGAAATTCCTACTCTCTCACCTTTCTCACTTTTTCAGAAAGTTAAATATCTACCAACCTCGGCGGAAAAACATTTTCCGTTAATTAAATGCTCACTACCGCAATCGTTCTCTGTTCCCCAATGAGCATGGAATTCCCAAAGTTTGTAAACGCTCGAAAGATGTGATGCAGTTAATTCTGAAATTGAAACACTCCCACCGACGTGTAAAAGGAAAAATGAAATTTTCTGAAAAAAAATGATTCCTACAAGCATTTGCGAATTCTACAATCCTTCATTGGTCGTTGTTTCAAGTGTGAAATGAAATCAAATTTACCGGAAGTGCATCCTTTGTCAGTTTTGCATGAAAAACCTTCAGCGACCACCTAAAGTAATGCAAAAATTAAATCACAGCAATCCCTGAAAGAACAAATTAATAATATCAATCAAGCACTTAACCTCAACCGTCTTCAGATCACCAATCGTATAAGAAAACTTGAGTTTTGATGCTTTCAGCTTTCTGTTTTGATCGGTTATCTCATTTGTGATGTTTATTGGACTTTGCTTTTTTCCCTCAGTGCTAACTGAATAGACAACACTTCCTTTAATTAGCTGTATGGAATAATAAGCAATTCAGACTGATTAAATTAAATATGAAATTCATGAAACAGAGAATTCCAGGTTGGTTGTTTCTTCATTCAAATGAATTGCATTTATGCTAACTTATACTGACACCGACCAAACTGTCCTTTTTGGTCTTAACAGTCGCCTTGCTATTCCTGAATGATTTTGTAGAATCAATAGTAGCCATTAAGTGCAAATTTAAAGTCTGGAAAACTTTCTCCAGATTAACCTGTTTCTGCAATAATTTTATTAGGCAAGTTAATGGATATAACTCATTTTGCGACTTTATTTTTGAAATTTACAAAGGATGAAGGATTGCACAGTGCGCATTAAACGCCGAACAGAATTAACAAATGCAAAGATTAATTTACATTTCAACAATTTCGCTGTCAGAACGGAGCTTCAGGAAACTGGCAAGTGGAATTAAATAAACTTTGTTGTAAACATAAAGAAGTGAAAAAGAAGCACTGAAAGAGAAATAAGACCGAAAGCAATAATTGCAATTTTCTGGTGACGCAACAATTACCATGGTGACAAGTATTTTGTTTATCAAGCCTCATTAGTTTTTCAGCTTTTTTTATGAAAAGCTGAAAAAAACAAACTAATTAATTTTCGCTACAGTGTCCATCGTTACTTCTTGGGGCTAAGGAGAAGTAACTGTAATGTACCATCTTTTTGGCTTGCAGAAAAATATCGGGAGGAGTTGAAATTGAATCGAAATTTCAGAATGTTTCTTGCAATTAGTTTTGAGAACAGGAAACTTATGTGCTGGGATTCAGTGGGAGTCCTGCACTATCTTCAAGTCTTCTTTACAGTTTTTCTATAGTTTAATGTTTTGTTCGTAATTGGAAGCAATGAGAAGTATGATAATATCTGCAGCTCTGATTTATTAGTTTAGAATAAACTAACCTTCGAAGGTGATACAACATGAATCATTACAGTGAAATTTTTCATAAGCATCCACCTGAAATATGCCAGTGCAGAGACGTAGGGACCATATATTTCAGAAAGTAAAAAGTAACCGAATAATAATTACAGCGACAATTGAACATATTGCGAATTGAAATTCTCAACCATAAAAAAAGGATAAATCCGGCGATGAAGTTTTTGCTTCCATCCGAAGTTTATTTTGAATGTGAAATTTTTTTTAATAAAAATTGCCTTTGACGAATATCAAAGTTGAAATCGCAAATTTGCCAGGCTGTGCAGTAAGCCGATAATCCTTTCCAACAATACTTTGTGCTAAGTAGCCTACATCTACCACTGTGAAAGAAACAACAAAAATCAAACTTTCTGTTATAAGACAGTTTCGAGGTTTAAATTTGAAAACTTCAATCAATCTACGACAATTGGTATTTCTTCATTTGACCAAATTATGCAACGAACACCATTTGCCCTGCGGGACTCCATGACGAAATGTGAAATCGTAACTTAGCAATTATTGTTTTTCATCTTTTTGTCAAACAAACAATTTTTCCATTTAATCCAATTTGAACGAAATTCAAAGGAGAAAAGCTGCGGCAGAAAAATAAAAAGTCAGTTTTGTTGGGTCGATTGAAAATTATTTAAATTGCGAAGTTGCGATGGATGTGGCAAATGAATGAATGAACATTGCATTGTAAATGTATGAAGCAGTGGTGAAATGTTACAGGTAATTTGTCAGGTAGGATTACTGGGTACTATTATTGGCCGCATTCTTTTCATTTTTTCTAATTTTTCGGAAACCTAAAAATTGTGTAAGTAAAGGAAGATCAGATAATACTTACTCTACTGCAGTGCTTTTTCCACAAGCTGATCACTAAATTTGCTATTCTTGAAAATCTCGAAGAGCTTGAAATCCATGAACTCAGTAAAATACCTGTCTATATATTTGCTTTGATTTGACCTTAAATGAAAAATGAAATTATATATTTTTATTGCAATAAATAGAATAGTGAAAATAAATCTGACTAACTGAAACTAATTGATTGATTGATTTCTGATGCATTTTCAAGTTCCTTAATATCACATAAAATCTAAGTAATTTTCTTTAACTTCTTTATTTATCAGATTTATTCTCATTAATATTTTCATCTTAAACATTTTTTTTTCTGAATAATTTCTTGTTTTCCAGGCGATGCCACTGACTAATTGTAATTAATGAATACCTTCAATCTGTCGTGGCCTTTTTTCTGAAAGCAGACAATACGATAAAATTCAGGAATGAATAGATCTATTACTCATCGCTTGCCATATGCATGTAAGAATGTATATTCCTCTCCCACTTTTACCATTTAAACAATTTAATTTTATCATTTAAATTAATTTCACAAGCCTTGGCAATTTGTTTGAAGAAAATCGCCACGTAATATTTAATGATAAATATTGGCGTAAACATGTCTTTTCTAATTCAAACTTTCGTCGTTGTTTTTCTTGAAGCTAAAAATTGAAGATTAAATTGAGAAAATTTTGTTCTATTTTTTCATTGTCCTTAACTCTTGTCATCTGAGTTTCCGGAAGCAAATTCAAGAAGCGCAACCTGTCGTCATGTGTCATTTCATTCATTGCTTTATTGAAGTTTGGTCAATAGCAAAACTTTTTTATGAAACATTCAAGAGAATTTGATACAGAAAGGCTGGCTTTATGTTTATAAAAATTTCGTTATTTGATGATTCGTTCTTAAGAAATCTTCCCGAACTCTTATGGAAAAAAGTAATTTTAAATTGAGATGATGGATAAGGCTGGCAATCTGTCAAACACAATTTCAGGGAATCAAAGCAAGTTGCATATTTCCTGCGATTTCCCATAATTCGATTCAGCAGTTTGATTATTTTTCAGCCAATTACGCGGCATTTTTTCCAACCTAAGTAATCTAACCGGAGTTTTTTTTTTTTACTGCGAGTTGGACAGCACCGTATAAATCAAATCTTACTTTCCCATGATGGGAATTAGTAATAACATTTTAAATTCGTTATTCCTCCAAAGTTTCGTGAGTTTCGAAATCCGCTTAATTCACATTTATATGTCATCAACGTTTTTTCGGTAACTTTTCAAAACTTTGTCGACATATTGAAGTGACTTTCTTAAACGTACGTATAACTTGACTTTATCAAGCTGTGTTAGATGCATTCATGTCGTGCATACTCAGTGAGGCATTGATTTGCATGATTTTTTGTGAATTGAACGAAATTTCGTTTTTTTTGAAATTTTAATTAAATTAAAATGCTTTTTTGGCTTTTTTTTAATTTTTAATAATTCTAGTAAGGTTATTGTTTAGATCAGAAAATCTTTTTCGCTTTTTGCGATTCAAAAAAAGGGTTTTCGATTTTTTTGGTTTGTAGTTGAAATTGGGAGGAATGAATGTTCCAAAACGATCACATTCAGTTCCCATCTTGCCGACTTCATCGGTCAGTATCAGTTGCGGTGGAATCAGCAACAACCGATCTGGACTGAATCTTTCTCGCAGTACGATTGGTACTCTGCTTACTTCCTTTGTCAGACAACGTGAAGCATTCATTTCAAAGATTCTTCCCAGGAAAATGAGAAGGAATAACGATGGAAATGTAAGTATTTTCATTTGAAATTGTCCAAGTAAATATCAACCATTTCAATGGGAATTCATAATTTTTTGATTGCATGGATGATTCACTGCTGAAATTGAATGATTTCATTGCAGTTTTCATCTAGCATTTCCAAACTAATTCCATTGCTGATGATAAGATCTCAAATTGAAATGTCACAACGGGAATGGGCTCGAAGGAGAGAAATACAAGGGTAGTGTTGCTGCTTGCAATTCTCAGTGATAACGAGCACTTTACTTGCATCCGCCGGTTGATTGATCTAATCTTATCAAATTATTAATTTTTCTTTTCCTGATAAAATCACGTCGATCTTGCATTGAATGCTTCAACTCAGGTCGAATTTCTTATTTACATTTTTAAAATTAAAGTCCAGGAAAGGGGTCGAAACCCCAACTGTTGTTCCTCTTTCCATCTTTTTGACCTGAAATCCTACCTGAAGTATTTGATTAAGACTAAGTGTCTGTTTGTTTTAATTTTTTTTTTTACTTTAAAGGCTTATCAATTTTTTGAGAACCAATTCTTTTTATAATCAAATTTTGAAATTTCGTAGCTGCGAGAACAAGGACTGAATGGGCAGATGAGCTTAAACAGATGGTCTTCACTTCGTCTTTCTATCTCTGATGCTCTCTTTTCCCTTTGGGTTAATTTAAAAGCTTTGAATAGATGAGTCATACCATCTGTTCGATCATTCTAACCCGAATGTCCACATTCCTACATTATGTTTATTGTCGGTTAGCAAACTTTGCCTGACCTTTCACCAAGTAGTTTTAACCATCACTTGCATTGCTTTTTGTTTTCTTGAGAGCACTGGAATCGCCAAAATTAATTTTCTCTTTTTTCTTAATTTTCTTCAACATTGTTGAAAATTTTCGGGAAACTGCTAGCTTCTCAGGAATAGTTAAGTATCATATTGAAATTTTTGGGAGAATTTTAATACTTAAATTATTGTTTAGTAACTTTCCGACTGTTCGTTATCTCTCAGAGTTTGTGGATACATCTCCCGGAATGTAAGCTTCAATTACATCCATTTTTCTCATTTTTTAGAATTATTTATTCTATGCGGAGAGCGAAGATGTCACCATGAGAAGCATGCATACACCTGAAACATGGCGAGGACATCATCCGGTTTGAACTTTCCGAAATGTCGTTCATTTCATTGAAACCATTCTGAAATCCCTGGCTGTCCTAGTTTCCCTCAGTGTAGATCTCTCTCTCTCTCTTTTATACTATATTTCTTGGCTCATGTTAGTGATACTTCTAAGGACCAGAAAAAGAGATAAACAAAAAGACTGGATGTTACCGTCTTCATATTTCCATCGGTCGGACCAGTACCTTTAGTGGCCAATTCGTCTGTGTGTATCTGTCTGTCTGTCTGTCTGTCTGCTCTGAATGTATGCGTCTGTGTATTACCATGCAGTCTTGGTCATTGGTGCTTCCCTGTGCTAGGCTATTTCTCATATTTGCTACTTTTTTTGAAATGCCGTAGTTTTTTTTTTGCTTGCCAATGCTTACTGATGTACCTCGTTATCTTCTGTCTGACCTCGGGACCAACAGCTGGACTGGCTTTTAGATATTTGTTTACTGATGCCTTTTATGGCTTCTTGAACTTATCGGTACATGAAGTGAAGGTGCAGCGAACGAAAAAATATTCGTCTAATGCTGCAGAACCAACTTAAACTTCTTATGAAAGAGATGTGAGTTTTCGTGGTCAGTTTGCGATAAGGTTCCGCGTCGTGCATTTCATTAGGCTTCTTTTCGACAGCGCAAAATTGTAAACTATTTCAACCCAATTCAGTTGTTTCTTAATAGGAAGACTGTGAAAAATAAAAGTTGCTAGTCAAAGTTTATGAAATTTGAAGTCGGAAAGCGTTAAAATAAAAGAAATGTAAGGCTTTTTGACTTTGTAGTTCATTTCAAATCATAAAAATTCGACTGGAATTGAACCGAAGCAGTTACATAGCACAGATAAAATTTCATTTATTTCCATTTCCAGCAACGTGTCGTGTTTCATCGATTTCATTTTCTCACTATCGATTGATGACTCACGTTTGGTTTCACATTTGAATTACTCTCAGATCAAAAGGCTACTTGTCTTGAAATTGAAGAAAGTGAATAATGTACTCCTACCAAGGACACTTTTTCCTTCTCTTTCCAACATTTCTTTTTTTCGAAGATTAGAGAAACTTAATAACTTTTGAAAATTTATTCGGTCGCATAAATATCTATAAAATGAATGCTGTAGCCAACAAAAATGTGGATAAACGTGGTTGGTTTACGGTAATCGTCAAAATCCTGATGATTTAAATTCTTAAATGATCCTTCTCTCTTAATTTCTAATCCAATCATGACGTAAACTTGCATTAATCGTTTCTCGTGCGTGATTAGATGAACGTTGAGCTTTAATTCATCTGTTTGACATCAGTGACTTTGAACTTTATCATTTCATCATACTTACTTGATTAATAATGGACCGTGAAAAGCGAAGTCTTTTATTCCATCCCACAACTATGACAGGTTGTCCACTCGTCCACTTCTCTATCTCACGTCTGTCCTCGAGAAACTATTTCTCTCATACGACGATTCCTCTTACGGACTATTCTTGACTCAGGAAATCATCAATCAGAGTTCAGCAAGAGTACCCTCCGGTGACATTCCAGTAGATAGCTTAGTTTACTTTGGTCAGTGGACTACCTGTCCATTTATCGCCTTATGTCCTTTCCTCAGCTTCCTTTTTCACTTCACATTGCTAAAACATAATTAGAAAATTATTTTCGTTGCTTTTCTACTTTGTGGTACTGTAACCCGAAGGAAGAACTGCAATCCATCAATGTCCCATCAGTTATCACTTTAACAGATAAATTAATTCAAAGCTACAACCCGTGAATTAATTAGCAAGTCCCATAATACCTTCGTCATTATTGTACATCGTTCAAGTTGAAACGATTTTTCAATTGAGTAGGCATTACAATAAATTCGTGGAAAATTTCATCGCTCAGAAAAAACTTTTTCTATTCCGTAAAACCAGACTAAAAAAATATTTTTGTCGAGAAGAAATTATTGGTGTTGTTGAAGTTTTTTTTTAGAAAATTAATTCTGTTTCCTTTAGCATACTGATAGTCCTTATTGACTGGATGACCTTCACAGAAGAAAAAGTACGAATTTTTTGCAATTGCCAAAAGCACTGCAAACTGCATATTTTACTTTTCATTTCACACCAGTGCTTTAAAGTCTTATGCATGGAATTTTGAAATTATGATGAAATATGTGAAATGAAGTGAAAATTTCATTTTCTGCGATACAAGACAAGGAGACGAGGAAAAGAATTGATTAAGAAATTAATCAATAATATATTTAAGGTTCCTTTGTTTGCTTACTTTTTTTACTTTAATAAAAAGTTCCGACTGTTTCTTTCTGCTACGATGACAAAATATTTGGGACGTAATCTAATTTCACTTAAACATGTTCTTAGTTAAAGTGCAGTTTGAATTTCTCCAAATTATTCAAACACTGGACTTAATCAAATGTAAAGAAAGAATTCAGTACTGATTGAGAAAGTGCTGTATTAGTAGAAATATATGCTTTGAAATTGGCATTAAATTTAGCTTTTATTTAATTAAATGATTTAACAATATCTGCGCCGTCGCCTGTTACTCTTTAGCCTTTCGACTGTTCTGCCAACCTTTCATGAATATGCTCGCTGCTGTATTTTTCGATTCATTAAGTTCGTCTGCTTAATTTATGCAAAATTTCTTAAAATTCTTTTGTTAGGCCGTATTTTAGTTATTACCGTAACTGTTGAAAGTCTCATCAGTTACTTTACTGCAGAAATGAATATATATTGCTGTGACGTGCAGTATTCTTATCAATGAATTGCTATTCAATTCAATTCAATTCAGCTAGTTTAGCGAAAAGGCATTTCTCTCCTTATCGCACGAGAAATTTGCATTTATGCACCATTTTTGCTCTTTTTTACGAAATTTTTCTAATTTGGAATCTTATCAAACTAAATTTTAGAGAATTAAAATTCAAATCTACTGACCTTTACACTCTTCCAAAATGTTTTTAATATTTTGGAATCCAATATGCAATATAAATAAATGAACATGTGCTGAAATTTTATTTTGATTTCATTTCTTGAGGAATCTTCGTCCACAAACTAATTGATCTTGACTTCGTGGTTTAACTTTCGATCAAAAAATCCGTGTTTTCATTTAGCAACCTGATATACTTCTAAATTTATGAATATGTTTATGCGGAATTCTCGCAATTCACAGAAAGATCTGTAAGCGGAAGGATTTTTTTTGAAATTTTCAGCGCTATTCGATTGTGGAAATCCATTATAAGATGTTATGATGAAAACATTTGAGACATGATTCGAACAATGTTTTAACTTCCATCCTTCCAGAATTTCATCATCTTATAAAAAATTTGATCATCCTACATTCTCACACGTTCGTCCTTTTTGCATATACCAAATGAATGTTTCTGTTTCATTTTAGAAATCCATCGCTCAGTAAACTTTTTGATAAAAAAAATATTCACTGAGTCATGTTTAAATGGTGATCAAAATTTGAAAAAAAAACCGCTTTCTAAAGTATTTTATTGTACCTTCGATTGCTTTTGAAAAGTCGATTACTGCTACTTTCTGCATTTCTCCACTTCTACTGCCTTCGGTATTCACACGACGGTTTTTAAAGGCTCGCAATTCTTGGATCTTCCAATCAGAGCATTGCATGAAAGGCAACAAGTTTTAGAAATATGGCCAATTAAATTTCTCAACTTCCGAATTGCTTTCCAGTCTAAATGATAATCGACAAAAAAAGAAATTACACCTTCCGGATATGCATCGAGAACGACCAAACTTTGAGTCACGCAGTGTAAGTTTTCCGTCATCACCACGATCCACGGGAAGTTTTAAACGAAACAGTGTTCGAGCACTTAAAGACACATGCAGGCGACCGGGAGGACTTGAAATGATCCTTGCCTCAGTTGATGATTCCCTCGTTCTTCTTTCTGATTTAATTGCAACAACTGGAGTTGATGATGCAAATGTGCAAAGTGATGAACACGGTCAAAAGCTTACTATATTTGATCCTACCGGTAATGATGAGAATGAGAAAACGTGCGAAACGGGAGAGAAAGTTAAAAATTATGCTAGCTTGGTACGAAAATCACGGCCGCCATCAAATTCTGGAGCAACAGCGAGGATAGATTTGACGGAAAAGGAGATTGTACAATGGATGGGTGGCTTGCCGACAGTCGATCGGGAGAAGATATTTGGATACTTCTGTACTGGCTCAAATCAAGAAAAGAGAAACATCTTTGCAGGTCGTCGGCCGTACCGAATTTTCTCTCTAGCACCGAAACGGCGAACCAGTGATCAAATTGCTACCAGAAATTTGATCTGTGAGGTCCGTGAACTTCATATCCCCACTTTTCATGCTATTTCGCAAAACCACGAACGCTTTGATTTTTATAATTAGATAATTATATTCCATTTATCAGCAATTGCGTAATAATACTAAGCAAAGATTGTTGTCTTTCCAGAATTTTAAAATTTTGCAGAAGCAATACATCCACTGATAAAAATGACAAGCAATCAATGGCTAGTTCACCTGACTAGATTATAAGAAATGATTTCATGGGTTGCGAAATGTTTGACTAATGGATTGTAATTAATTTATAAGCTCCATCATAAAGCCTTTTTGAGAGATTGATCTTCCGTCGTATGCGATTGCATGGAATATGTCGGAACTTCTGACATTACAGCAGGAGGAGATGGACAATAGCTCTATATGAATTCTGACCGGTGAATTCTCAACATACTCGAGTTTGTTCGTCGAATTAGAGGTTACAACGTCGGAGCCCTAAAAAAATGCTTACAAAAAGTATCGTTGCGCATCTATGAAAGGTATTATCAAGGACAGACATATATCGTACGAATTGAAAGGTGGAAAGTAAGGAGAATAGTGGAGAAGGATTGTAATTCTTTCCTATTACTTTCTTCATCTTCCCGAAGTAACTTGCAATTTTGATTTCTCCGCTTATAACAATAAGTCATCCTAAAAGTATCGTCTTCATCATCATCATCAGTTAACTCATCGTTGTTGATTTTGTCGGACGGAATATGGATTGATGGGCGAAGAGAGAAATCGAAGTGATGGAATAAGCGCAAATTTATCTAAAATATTTTGTGAGCTATTAAGCCAACTTTTTAATTGTTTAAAGCGTGAGCAAAATCTTAATTCTATGATTGGTTGTTTGCTTTTCGTAAGGTTTCCCTTACATTCTCAGCTTTTTTATTTTTTTTTTAAAACCGTTCAAAAACATAGCAAAACTAAAGTGTACCTGCGTATTCCGGCCGGTAAAAATAACCAACTTTTTCAAACAGGCATTTAACGTGAGTAATGGTTCATTCGTTAGGTTGGAGAAACGAGTCATTTCATAAATTTGGTTTTGTTTGCTTTCCATTTCGGTTCACTTGATGTTTTATTCTGTTCATGTCTTTTTCTTTTGGTCTCAATTAAATTTGTTTTTTTAGAATTGTCTATTAATAGGTCTCAGTTCTTCGAGAAAAGTAATGTCACCGGTTTCTCCGTTCTTTTTTAAATCCAATTTAAATTTTTAAATCATAGACTAAAAGACAGTCATTACTTATTTTTCCATTTCTCTTTTTTAATTTTTAAAGATACAATAAAATTTCAATGAAATCGAGCTAGGAATTACTTGATGGATCTGTGTACAGTGGAATAATCTGATTTCGAATAGCGATTAACAATGAACGATTTGACGTGAAGCTTATCTGTTCACCTGTAATCAGGAAAACTGATTCCTGAAAAGTTGACCGATATTTTATTCAAATTTTGAACTTTGAATGAAATTTAAAAATATTACGGTGACCAAATTGCACAGAAATCCACAAAATCCGGGCGAATCTGCAAAACACGTTCGTTCTTCACAGCCAAATGTACTGATGGGACGCAACCGTAACGTTGCAATCAATAATTCATTTCCAAATACTTTGTGAGAGACAGATTCTACATTCCTCACCTATTTTCCTCTTTCACGTATTCACGTTGCAGTTCACTTATTCTCTTCCGCCTTCTTTATCATCTCTTCCAATGCCTACCTTACAGTGCAACTGTATCGGTGTGTTACGCTTAAAACTTTGCAAACGTAAGGTTAGATATTTCAGTCCTATTTCTTTTCCTTCTTTCACTACTTTTCCCGTACGTTTGAGTGTTTTTTTAATTATCACGGGGTAACAATATAGTCTGCTTTTGGAACAGACAGATCTCTGTGGAGCATTATCTGATATTATTTAAGTATTTGGAGTACGGTAGCTGGTGCGAACACCTCAAATGGCTTGTATTACCTGAATTAGGTAGAATTAGTCCACCCCTGTGAGCAGTACTACAAGTAACGTAAGCTCTCATGAACTACTTGTAGTAGCTAAATATGCTAGCTTGCGTGCATGATGCACCACGTGTGAAAGTCGCATAAATTACGGAAATCACAAAAAAAAAAAAACGGAGAAAGAACACCTTGCTTCTTCTGAAATTTTGTTTTTTCTAGAAAATTCGTCGTTACTTCACATTCTCGCAGGTAACTCTTGGGTTTTCCTTTGATTCCATCTATCAATTTGGCTTTTTTTCCGATCGCAGAATTTCGGAATTGACTGACTAATAAATTATTGTAAACCTAGCTAATTATTTTTTAGAATATCGTTCCAACAAAGTACAAGATGGCAGATAATTGGAAAAAGTGTAGGATCATTAGGTAGTGAAGTTAAATTTACCAAATTTCTGTAATAAAAATTAGAAGCACTTCAATTGTTTCAGAGACGAAATTATCTACAAATTATTTTAATTTCCTGAAATGAAATTTAAAAAAAACATTTGGGAGTAGCTATCGAGTTCTAAACAATACCTAAGTAATGTCCCATGAAGGAGAACTATTTTCTCTATTGTTGTTACCTCTTCCGTGATTCGTGTAGTGATCATTTAAAAGTAAAGTTTTTTTGAAATTTATTTCAGTCTCTGTGCATTGTTATCCAAATCCAACTATATTTTATTTGTTGCAGTGTTGTTGAAACCGTTTATTTTCAGGTAATACTAAACAAGAAATCAGGTGCAACAAGCTGGTCTACTGCCGGGACAAAGTCGGAGATAAGTGATCCTGATCAAAGAATTCAAAGAAAGGTATCTCATGTGGATAATTCATTTAGTTATGGTTTTTTCATGAATCGGTGGCGTGCAGGTTTCGTATAAAGGGAAGAAGTTGCTCAGTATTTTGATGCTGTTCTATCAGGACATTGGAATGCTTCGCAAGCGCCAAAACGAAAATCTACCGGTAGATAATCTCACTCGATCTCAAAGAATAGCCTACAGTCTTGCACATGCGATATCCTGCAACTGATAAGACATCATTTCTGAACAGAGAATATCACTCTTTAGTTTTAATGAATTAATTCCCAACTGTATTCATCTTTCTAAAGAGCATTTTTCTCTTTCGCTGACAATATTCACTGAGATGTGGAGAATGATAGGATTAATTTTAAATCTGCAATGGCTAAAGTGTCTTTCTCTAAGAAATATGTGCCATTTTCATATGAGAAAGCGTTGCTGAGTAAATCTGTTTGTATACGCACGAGCACTTATTTGCGAACTGAAGCACTGACGAATTTTCGACTGTTCACGGAAGTTGTATTTATTCTGACAAGCAATTATCCCAAAACATTCAATAGGTGAAAAAATGCCTAAAGGAAGCTTCCTTATCATTGCTGCGACTAGAAAAAATAATAGGCCCATAAAAACATTGGCTGCCTTTTCAAACCATTCGGTAACAAACATTGAGCGGTTTGACGATAGTCTCTTGATATAAGTAAATGCAATTTCAAACGTGTTGGTAGTGCATCAAGTCGCTGTGTTGTTTTACCAATTTTATTGTGTGTATTGCAGAATAACGAAGCGGGTAGTGAAACTGGTTCTGGTGACAACCTGGAACGAACATCGGTTCGTAGTATCATTGCTGGATATCAGCAGAAACAGCTATCATTGAAACCATCGTGTACTGCACAAGGTCAGATCCACGCTTCTAGTTACTCATTTTCCAATTTAAATCTACCTACTTTTTATCCATACCTGAGCGATTACAGGATGTGATCTTCCAAATTTCGTTCTTTCCATCAGATAATGTAAATTATGTATCGAATTAATGTTCTTCATATTCCTTCCCTTCTGAAAAAGTAAATTATTTGAAAGAATTGTCTCAGAATGACTGTTTGCAAAAGAAGCGTTTATTGTTGACTTCTTTTCAGATTCAATCATTTTAGACCCTTTTATACATGAAACTGGATTATTTGAAAAAAAAGCTACTCGGTTCTTTCAACAACTGAAATCTTTCAAACAATTTCAAAAAAAAAGTGCATAATCAGTTTAAGCATCTCACTTAGGACCATTCGGCAAATAAGTAGTCTGAACGGTCGTAACTCATTTCAAACCGATATCGGTAGTGACATTGATTTTTCTTCGCTGTAGGACCTCTCTAATACCGCCAAATGTTAGATTTGATTTTGTTTAAATATCCTTGTATCGTTCCAAATTTGAATGGCCCAAGTTATAAAGCAACTGAGAAGAATTACCTCGGCTTGTTTTTGTTTTTCTAGTTTGTACTTTTCTCATTTTTCACTCAATTTATTTGCTGTTCCGAAATTTACAGGATTGTCGCTCGGGAATTCCGCTGTACTACGAGCGAAGGAAATTCATAACAGTCAAGTGTCGTTGGAATCAGGAGCTGTTAGGGGTGAAATACAGAGTGACGTTTTATCTGTTCTACCGAACGAATTTCCAAAAGTTTTACCCAGAGCAAACGATATGGAATCCAAAAAGCCGATGGCTGTCAGTTGCTCGAAAATTAATTTTCTAGAAGGGACTTATTTGGTGTTTTTTTCAAAGAAACTGCAAATAAACTAAATGAAATTTCGCATTGGTAGTTGGTGGATTCATACATCACTCTTAGTGTAGCAGTATTTTTTTTTTGTTTGTTGAAAAATTTGTGTGTTGGCGATACAAGGATTTCAGGCTCCACCGGCACCACCAGTTCCGGCTCATTTAAAATGTTCCCAGTTGAAGTTGCTGAACGGTAATAATTTATCGCCACTACCATCATCGAGTCTTTCCACTGGCTATAAGAGGTCATCAGTAACTTCAGCTTCAGGTTCGGTTCAAGATTCCAACAAAAATGAAGCAACCGCCTCAGCAAGCACTGTCTCTCGTGTCCCATCTTGCTGCTTCGCGCAGCATATTTGCTGTATCTCTTCTAGCTCTAGCAAGAGTATAAGCGTAGACGATACGTCACGCACTGCTAAGATCCGTGAGCATTACGGTCTCTTCTATAAAGCTGATACCAACAGGAAAAAAGCAGTGATTTGTTTCGTTGAGGATAGAAAATAGTTAAACTTGCCACTATATAAAGGGAAATTCAACCTCGTAAGTTGGTCTCATCATTGATCTATTCGAATGAAAAACTTATTAATTTTTTAAAGCGCTGATTTTTTTTCCTGGCAATCGATGTTTTTTGCAGAAATGCTTGATAAA
The DNA here is from genome assembly GCA_013365335.1 of Madathamugadia hiepei. Lineage (NCBI taxonomy): Eukaryota > Metazoa > Nematoda > Chromadorea > Rhabditida > Onchocercidae > Madathamugadia > Madathamugadia hiepei. The sequence goes on from JABVXS010000320.1 coordinate 15,188, forward strand.
CCTGGAAATACCACAGAGGAATATCGAACTCTTAAATTAAACGGTCATGTTGGTTTTGATTCACTTCCACATCAGCTGGTTCGGAAGTGCACTGAACGAGGGTAATTGTAAAACAATTAGAATCAGTTCTGTGCAGACTTTTGGCTTTTAAGTTCTTACCTTATTTTACTTCTGCTCAGTGCAACAAACTACATGCAGTTAAACTTTTTGTATCCATTTAGTGAGTTACTGCAGCATAATTCTTTTTTCCTGATCAACTTATATGGAAAATTTTTAGGTTTCAGTTCAATTTGATGTGCGTTGGTGAAACAGGCATGGGTAAAACAACCCTGATCGAGTCCCTTTTTAATATGAAGCTTGAATTTCATCCCTGTAATAACGAACTGAAGACTGTGGAACTACTTTCAAGAACCTACGGTAAACATCACCATTTCTATTTTTAGCGTCATAATGATCACAAAGTTCAATTTTTGTAATTACTTATTTTCAGATGTTGTGGAAGGTGGAATTAGACTGAAGTTAACCATTGTTGAAACAGCTGGGTTTGGTGACCAACTTGATAAAGACAAAAGGTTAGTAATATGCGGTAGAGGCAACTATCCTGGTTTTTACAGTAATTAATTGGTAGAAATCTTGTGAGTATTAGTTTGTTTATAGTTTTTTTTTTTTTTTAATATAATCAAATGACAGCAGCAAAGATCTTTGACCTAGTGATTTTTGATGATTATAATTTTGTATTAGGAGCAAATAATGCACCGTTTGATTTAAGAAAAATTTCAAACAAGGAATGCAACTATAGATTTCCGTTTTATTTTATTTTCAAATGATATGCTGACTCATTCGAATTCACCTATCATAACTTAGACTTTTATAACAATATCTTTTATTTCATTAGGAATAGAAAATTCTGTTTATAAACGACAAATTTGCTGATGCATAATAATCGATTGTTTGTCCAAATTAAAAACACGATTTGATGACACATGTATTATTATTTCAGCGCTCAGGTAATCGCTGATTTCATCAATGAACAATTCGAAAAATATCTGAAGGAAGAGCTGAAAATCAAACGTTGTTTGGATTATTATGATGATACACGTATCCATGCTTGTCTTTACTTCATATCACCGACAGGGCATGGGTTCGTCTATTCATTCTCTCGAAATACAAATGAGTTTATAGCTAAATGACTTTTTTCTTTCTAATTTTGGAAGTATCATGGCTATACATATTATCCTCTCTTTTTCCAAGGTTATATACACTATCTTTGCACGACATGTCTTGTGTTGTGCCTATTGTACTTTAAGTATAGCTTACTCAGTTGCGGCATGTCATCTGGTACAACTCAATTTATCTTCAACTGTGTATGATTTTTGTGGGGTAGCATTGCAATATTATTACTAATTGCCTTTATTTTATTGTGACAGTTTTCCGAACATCTGTTGCGTCGCGATTGACAAGTATTTCGTCTTGAGGTCTGGTTGTTAATATTTAGCATCATAAATCATTCTTGAAAACGTAATTCATCGTCAGACAGTGCGTTTTTCAAAATGGCCATAAATCAGACTGAATAACTAATACACAAATATTAAGTAACAGATGGTTTTCCCTCTGTTTTTTTTGGTGAATTTTAAAAAATTTTTATCAAATGAGTAACTTTCCATAAAACCATCCTCAACGCTCTTTCCATATTTTTATTGGCATTACCGCTTTCAAGTATCATGTGCCATTCACTATCCCAGATTTCACAATTCACTGGAAATTAGAATTCCACATGCATTCGTTCAATATGTTCATGAATTTAGATTCTACTGTAGTATTTAATTAAAATTTCTTCGGTTGTAATTTTTATTTGTTTTCAGGCTTAAAGCACTGGATATTGTAACATTGCAGCAGCTTGCAGAACGGGTCAACGTCGTACCTGTGATTGCGAAAGCTGATACCACCTGCAAAGATGAACTTATAAGATTCAAAAACAAGGTGTGCTTACCTGTTTTTAGACATCGTATACTCTAATTATATTTTTGCTTCTGTCAGCAGGTTCTTCCGATTTCTCTTGCTGTAATGATTTCAGATTTTTTCCATTTTGGTTACTTCAGGTTTCCTTTCTCATTTGACGTTAGTGGGCGTGCATTTGCACGGGAACACTGCATCAATTTTGAACATTCAAGTTCCTTAACTATTCTGTTTTAAACTAGTGATTATTAGATTGTGGTTGATTTATTTATTGGTTGACGATGAGTTTGTATTTAGCTACCACGAATTAAAGAGCTGTATAAAATTGTGTGCTTGAAGCTTCCTTATACTTCATTGTTTTGTTTTGTTTTTATTTTACATCCAATCTGGAAATATCTTCTGTTCTTTAGTCCATTAAAGTGATCATCCGATGATTCTTCTTTCAGATATTAAGCGAGTTGCGAAGTCATAATATTGCAGTCTATCAGTTTCCGACTGACGACGAGACGGTACGAGCCATGAACACAGAATTAAACCAACTTGTGCCATATGCCGTCGTGGGCAGTACTGATTTTGTGAAAAAAGAAAACGGTAAAATGGTTCGAGCCCGTCGATATCCGTGGGGAATGGTTGAAGGTATGTCTTTAGTTTTCTAACTGTTCACAAATTTGCGCACGGGATTTTGTCTCAACTACTAGGAGGAGACAGCTAATCAGTATAAAAACCTAAAGCGAAATTTTAATGCATTAGTGTTGTGGTTCCTGCTCTGTTAAATAAATAAACGTATAAAATTTCTGCACTGTTTTGTATTAAATATCAATTAGTTGTTTGAAGCAAGCACCCTTTTGAAAATTAAAAATTTCTGTGTAGTCGAAAACGAGGAGCATTGTGATTTTGTCAAGTTGCGTGAGGCAGTATTGCGCACAAACGTAGATGCGTTACGTGAACGGACGCACAAAGTGCTGTATGAAGCGTATCGTCGTGAACGTTTACGTGCAATGAAAGTCGGCGATGGTGATACAGGACCTAAAATGATGGAAGCCTTTGCACAGGTTTCTATTTCATTTCGTAGATTTTACCTACACTAACTTTATTGTTCAGTTTAAATGCTGTGACTATTGACAAAGTCGGATACGTAACACTTTGCTGTTTTCGAGTGTCATTCGATAAAATATGTTATTTTGTGAGAAAAATTTTCATTTTACGTTTTTTATGATACTAGGTATGAATATCTGTTTTTTTTTTTTTCAAACTCAAAGGGAAATGAAACATTTAGCAGAAAAACAAATCCGTGTATAGGAAGAGGTTACAATGTTACATACGAGGATCCGTGTAATTACGAGACTTCTGTTTGGATGGCTTCACTTTAGAAGCATTTTTCTTAAGTGATCTGCTAACATTTTCTTATCTGGTGAAAATATGATTGCTTACAGAAACAGCGTGAATTTATTGATGAAATGACGAATAGGGACAAGATTTTACGCGAGGAATTCATTGCACGAGTTAATAAGAAAGAAGAAGAAATGAAAAGGAGGGAAGAAGTGGTTAGTTTGATCCTGTTTAGAAGTCGTCAGAAAATTTTCTGCTGAGTGGTTTTTTTTTTTTGTTGCGTGGATTTCCTCACATTTTTAGACTCAAAAATTTTTGGAAATTCATTATTCTTGCACATTACTTTAACTTTTAATGGAGTTTTGTGTATATTTCAGTTGAATTTACGAAACAAAGAGATAAGCGATAATTTTGAGGAAGAATTACGGCGGATCGAATCACAAATGCATACGTTGTTGGAGGAAAAAGCGAAGTATGAATGGAAAACAGCTGGGAAAAAAACGAAGAAGTAAGAGAATAATTTCTAGCCCATTCCATTCCTTGTTGTTTTCTTTTGTACTTTTTCTTACAAACAGCATTTCGATACCCGCCATTTTTGTTCTACTGCACAACAAATATATGTGCAATTATTGTTGGATTACAATTGGATTTTTCCTTCTATCCTGTTTTTTTTTTTTTTATTTTTTTACGTACCATTTTGTTTTTTCAAATGCTACGATGGCTTTATTAGAATTGAGCTTGCCGATTGAGGTCATGTCATAGAATATTTTTGATTTGAAAATGGCGCCCAGCTGATGTGATTTTATTTGATATCAAAGCGATGTTATGGTGAGTTCTTCAGTTCGACCTCATTATCGAGCACTCAGTCAAAAACTATACGATCGATTTTTTAGTCATGATTGTTCGTTTTATGCATTCCCTCGTTTTTCTTTTCGTTTTAAACTATTATTTGTAGCTGAAAATTCTCCCTCTAAAATTGTGCTTTTCTGTTGTTGGTTTCTGAAGTTGAAAACTTTGAAAGAAGAAAATATGACTTTTTTAAGGGGATTTCCTTGAAGTTTCAAAATTTTGCGTCGACTTTAATACCTTTGCTTTGTAAGGATTTTTTTGGATTTAAGTTTTCCTGTTTCCAAATGACAAAAAAACGAACACCTTTTTAGCATTGTCTAATAAGTTTTCATTCAGAAAATTCCGGAAGTGAGTAAAATTATTTTAATTTTGTGGCTTCATTTCCTTTACTTATCACTGTAATGAATATTGGATATTCTAGAATAACTGCTGTCTTTGGTAACCTCTAGTAATCAGGAAAGGTAAATGTGTAACAATTTTGGAAGATGGACATTTTTTATACACAGAACAAATTTTTTTTCCAAATAGTAGAAAAAGATGTTTGATATCTGTTCCCAGCTTTGCTTCCAAGATGGTGCTAAATATTGAGAAAGGTTTGTGATGGATGTTTTATTTATGTGATATAATGAAAAGGCTATAATGGTTTCGTTAAAGTTGTTTTTATTATTGTATAAACCGGGGAAGAGGATGGGCGAAACCGGATTTTTCTCGAGATAATACTGGTTTTGTTCTATGCTATTTGCATAATTCAGACAGATCCGATTCGTTACAATCAGTGGCTTGACGCTATTTGAGAGAATAAATCACACTTCGTGGTTTTAAATTTGACATTATTTTGCTGATCGTTGATTCTTTTACGTTTTAGCTATCACTTTTGCCTTACGTGGACCAAATTGATTACTTAATTTATAGAGATGTGGTTTTATCTCACATTAGAATGACGCATTTTACCTGTTTTTCTTGATCCTTATTGCGAACTCTATTAGCAAGTTTTGATTAATATTTTTATCTATCATGAATTTCTTTTCCTGAAGCGTTTGATCTATTTTTATTCGTGGTATTTCTTGGGCGGTTCTTCCGCCATATATATTGTAAGAAAGACTGCAGGACGTTTACGATAAACTAATACTAATGTTATGCGTTTTTTTTTACATTTTATCTAGTGATCGCAATACTCAACCTCTGTACTGTTTCAGTCGAGCATACATATGAATGCTGAAAAGGATTTATTGTCCATTCTTGTCTAGTTTGAGTGGATCGCAGTTTTTTTTTCTGTCTCAATATAGATTTCTCTTTAGCTACAGTTTTTAAGTCAGTGTGAAGTCTCTAAGAATTGTCCATTTTCTTGTCTCATGCGTCACCTTTTCCATCCATCTGTTTAATATTATGCTTTTCGTCAGAACTATTGTTTAGAAAGAAGTTTTTTGTGTAGACGTGTACTTGTAAGGTTAAGTTTTTTTAGGACGAAGTGGCAACTGTTATTCTCAAATCTTCATTGTACACGTGGAAGAAATATTCCTTCAGAACATAGATCAGTTGCAAGGTCAATGATAATGCGCATTTTCTATTCATCATAATGAGTGATGATGTGTAGCAATAAGTTAGTGCAGTATTAGAAGCTCAATTCCACCCTACTTGCATGAGAGAACGGTACTATAGAAAACCATCGAAGAAGGGACATCGGTTTTAGACTATTTTTTGGCAGTACGAATGAACTGATATATCGTTGTAAACAGTAAATGTCAGTTTGGTTCTTTTTGTTTTACAGAATGAAAATATGAATAGCAAGTGATTATAAGTTTATTTCTGCAGTTCCAGAGCTTCATTGGTCCCTTGTTTCAAATATGTTTTCCAGAAATTTCGGACGATGATTTGATTGTCGCTTGGGTCTCATTCGTCCCTGATTCAGTTTTTTGGTCTAAGGGAACTGTTCCATTGAATTCTTTACCAACCTCTGTCGGCAATTCTTCCGTTGTCTCCGCTTTTTGTCTAAACTTTAATTTATAATCATTTTTCGATTCTTGAGTGTGATTAGCAACCTTTTCCTCTTGTACACCGGAGCTTGCCTCGGTACTTTGTTCATCAGACTTTTCTCTGATTTCGCGATCATTACTCTAAAATAATAAATTTATTAAAAATTGTAAAGGATGTTGCAGAAACCAATAGATGGTCTTTAATCTAAGCCGAAAAGTAACTGAAGAACTAGTAATTTAGCTTCATTTGAAGTTGCAGCAATGCACTTTTAATAAAGCTTTCCAGAAATGTGCAAAAAGGCTTTGCAACCTGTCAGCTGTAAACCGAAGCTTCATTAGCTAGGGCCAACAGATCTACGGGTTTGGTCGAACACACTGAAGTTCTGTCGGCTAACTGTGACCAAATTAGACTAATCGATAGCATTACAATCATCTCAGTGTCTCTCATAATTTGTTGGTCTATGTAAAATGAATTATTATTTCCGATGTGTAACACCGACTTGTGGAATTACCGCGGAACCCATGCAATCACGGTGGTAGAGAAAACAGTTGATGTATGCGGAATTCTATAAAATTTATACAAGATCGGATGAAGTTAATTGTCAGCAAATAATGATAAAAAAAAGTTAGAAGGGTGAGAACCGATAAGCAAACCTGGTGAGGTGATCGATAACACAGAGAGTGAAACTTGGCTGCACATCCTTCGTTATTGCGTTCAGCTAAAAGATATATGCAAACACAATAAGGATCAGTTGCAAATCCTTCCTGTGTTTGTCCGCAAGTTTTGTCAGTAAATCTATGTGGAGTTGAGTGTTGCATCGGATTAAGTGATGGACAACTGCCAGGCTGAAACTTCACTTCTGTATCGGCGAAAGGTCAATATAACCCTATCTATCACTTGGATAAGATTAGCTTGATCTCAGAAGGAACGAAGGTTTTTGATTACGAAATTGAATTCAAAGTTTCACCACTGGAAGATATTCCAGGTGTAACGCTCTCTCCTGCAGTTTCTTTCCAGCTGCTGCTGCTGAAGAGCTGTTTTGTGGTTGCTCATCAAAGACCGATTCAGCGGTTTCATTTGATGATTTTGTTTGCCGATGTTGATAATTGGGTGTTGTCGATTGAGAATCAATCTCATCCCTTGTTGCTCTTGTGTTAGGGCCACTCAAGTTCGAGGGTGGTGGTACTGTACTGGATGAATCGTTCCACTTATCAACAGCAGTTATTTCATGTGCAGCTTCTTTTCCGTTTGAACTGCTCAACTCTCTTTTCAACTGATAGTTTTCATCTGTTTTGGGTATTTTAAAAAAATGGCTGGCTATGGAATGAGGCATTGGTGCTTTTGTCGATTGATGGGAAGACTTGTGCGGGTTCGTTTTCAGTAGCAAAGAGTCTGTTTTGCCTTCCAAACTTGAATTAGATTTAATGCTCGAATTTCCTTCGTGAACTTTCTCCAAATCCCTTTTTTTTTCCGTTCTCTGTTGGGTCGTGACCGTTTCTGTGTTTGCTTTTTGATTTTGGATTAATTGGGTCACTTTTGCTGAAGTTAAGGCATGGCTAGTTCTCAGTCCTCGGTTGAGATCAATCCATTTCAAATCGATGTTTTTTATTATTTGATCTTTTGCAATGCCAAATACGAAATTTGATTTCGTAACTTCTGGAAAACTTTTTATAATTACTTGAAGTCCAATCAAAATCAGTATAAATGATCGTAACGGCAATTATAATACTGAGAAACTTGATATGCACAAGTGATCATTCTCGAAAACTTACCTAGAAGCCTAATTTCAAAGTGCTGCGTGGAAAATATTGCAGAATTTGACACCTGCCATTATGACTATATGACTGCTAATTTCAATTTTTTCAGTTATCGTAACTGTTGCAATCCGTACGAAAATTCTATTATTCTAACAGAAACATAATACTGAAGTGCAAAATAGATTTGTTGCAAAGAATATGTTTAAGGACTGCTTTTCGCCGAAAAAAATTATTTAAATTACTTACGTGAGATTTGTGAGGAGGAAAAATGAAAAACTTCGCACAAATATAACAAGCACCAAAAATCAGTAATCATTCCTGCAAAATCAATCATTGTATAAAATACATTGGCTTTGAACTGTTCTCAATATATCTTTTGTAATCCAAAACAAATGAAATAACCGGAACAGAATAATGAATCTAATTGCCATCTTTATTTGAATTTAAAAAGAAATTGATGGGCAGAAGTTGGATCCGACAATTTTGATTGTAATTGTTTAACCAAGCGGAATAACTTGGATAGCATGAAAATGTTTAATCACCAAAACCGGTAAAATGATTAAGAAATGCCCTCCAGGTAGATCATTGTTATCCTCATAATATGCGACAGTAATTAATCATGTCGATAGCTGGCTTCTCTTTCAGAAAACATTCCTTGCAGTGTCTCAATCTTCAATTAATTATTGTCATCAAAAGGTGGCAATAGAAACTTTTGTAAGTGTGATAGTATCATTTTTCCGCAAAATCATTTAATATTAAAGCTGAATTTGATTCCTAAATGCCATAACTTAGTTGAATTCAAGTAATAAAACTAAAATTTAACATAATTATCTCTGCTAATTCTCCTCTATTGATTAAACGAAATAAACAAAATTAAATTTACGATTTAATTTCGAATAATATTTTGTAAGGCTAATTATTTGGGAGAACATGTCGCTAAATATGAAATTAAAAAGTATTCAATGTGAAATGTCCAGTAATACTAGTTGTTTTCCATGGTGAGAGCCTTACAGTAGCGGAGAGGTTTCAGTCATGTGACTAGACGGAGCTGCCCATCTCGCGTTGAGGATGTCACTTCAGGACCAGTACTCACCAAAGTGCTCTTCGCGGGATCCCTTGGGCAGGGTGAGAGCGAGTAGGCACACCGTGACTCGCTTCGTCTCTCCGCTTAACTGGCCAGTGACATAAGACAATTGTTAAAAAATCACAACAAAGCGTCTGAGTTCCTTGCACGTCAGGGAGCCCTTCTTACCGCGCTGGCTAGAAGGAAGCAGAATGACGGGAGACTGCTAAAAATGTCAGGTGACACAGCAAGCGTTGGCCAAAAAACGGACCTCACGATAAGCACGTATAAAGCCTGCGAGATAACGAGAGATGATCAACTGCTCGTTCTGATGGAGGAAAAACAAAAAATTGCGTACAACATTCTCAGAATATGTGAAATTAGAGACTAGAAGAACTCCACGCAACTTGGAACGACGGGACACAAATATTTCTCGAACGAGGATCTGTACAACAGAACGTGGGCAGAGACGAAAATTAATGCAACGCAGCAGGGTGCACAATATCGAATATTCTTTCCTGTGCAAATTAAGGAAAAAGGTGAAGGACGCTATCCTCATCATTAAACAGGAACGATTAATGCAGGCAGCAGAGGAACGGAAAAGCATGAGAAAGTGTAGGAGAAGCCTGGTGCTCTACTTGCTCTACACAACCTCAAAGCTCTTCGGGACAAAGATAGTAGCAGGGAAGAAATAGAATGAATCTGCAAGGCATTAATTCTACAGCGAACTGCTATCCTGGACGCAAAACGTCCCAGCGTCCAGCAAGGTTGTCTGCAACTAAACATAACCACCCCCTCCAATTCTGATAAGCGAAGTGCGTCATGTCATCGAAAAAATTGCAGTTGGAAAAGCACCAGGAATAGACGGAATTAAATAGAACTTCTCAAGGCAGGTGGATATCCAATCTGGGCAGAGCTTGCGAAATTGTTTACGAGATGCCTGGAGTTAAAACAGTCTGGAAAGACTCTCACATGTATATAAAGTTTTCACCGAAATTATCACAAACCGAATATCGAATTGAACGGAATATTGCAGTCTTTAATGAGCATACAGGATTCAGAAGTGAATTCAGCACTAGAGATTGCCTCTTCTGCTTGACACAATCGCTCGAAAGTTTCACGGAGTACAGGCTCCCACTATGCCTTGTATTCGTCGATTTCGAGAAAGCTCTCGACAATATCGAATTGAACGGAATACTGCAGTCTTTAATAGAACAAGGTGTCGAAAACCGCTAAATCTAACTTCTGAGAAGGACTTCTCTTTTTTAAACAAAGAAGAACTAGTTGTTACGACTTCTTCATTCTTTTGAATAAATTTTGACAAGTCTGAAATTCTTGCTTTTACTTTTGTCGTCGAAATTTACTGCCTGAAACAAAGGCATGCAAGAACTAAGCAGACTATTCAAATCACAGATGTACTTTTAAAATGTCAGACATAATTGCTGAAATTTTCATAAATACATTAAGCATTCCCGTTTCCAACCATCAATTTTTCTTTTTCTTGTGCCATCATCATGTTTATATCGCTTTCAAGATTCCTATCGAAACCACTGATCAGTCTAGTCTAGGTTCATTGCACTTGTTCATAGTTTTATCAGTGCAATCATTCAATGCTTACTTTGACTTATACCATTCACATGCCACTCTTTGCAATATAATTAAATATTATTATTCATTCGTAAAATTCAAAGTGAAACGGATTTCGAACAATTTGCTAAACGATGATCTATTGATGGCATCAGCTTGCTCATTCTTCTTTTTCAGAAATTTTAAATATTTCAGGGACAGATTGAAAAGTCTTAATTTGGATTTGTTATCAATAAAAATATAAATTTTGCTTATGAAATGAAGATCTTCCCACGTACTTCGTTTGCGTAATTAATGAGTGTCGGGATTATCGAGAAATAGATGAAATTGATTTCTGTTCAAATTTTCTGGAACAGTATCGCTGCAGCTTGAGGAATACGAACAATTTAACTTATAAAGTTTAGTTGGAAATCCGACAGTATCAGAGGTTTTAATCGACACATTCGGCTCCAATTATTCTCGCAATTTCCGGTGGCACAGTGGGCAGAATTGCAGTAAATGAATTTCCTCATCATAAGCACAGTGTTTGCAAGTTGGGCAAAGCCAGAACTGATGGACAAGAAGCGGTCGACCGGTCACCACACTTGTCGAAAATTTGGTGTCACAGGATGGACATACTTGACAATAATCTTCAATCTGTGCATAACACCCCGTGCACTCCATTTTGTTCATTCGGGTGTTTTTCGGTGGATACCTAAAAAATTATTATTTCTATGGTTTCAATCATTTTCTTCGATCTTTCTGAGCAAAAAGTTAACTTACTTGATGAAAATTTTTGTTGCAAGTTTCTTATAAGTTTTCTTTTCATCCGCACTAAATGTTTCCAAACTCTCCAATTTGATGAAAGCACGACTGCACACTGCAAACTGGCGTGATGCGCAACTTGATAAAGCTGTAAACACTTTAATTAGAAATTTTTAGCGACCAAAATTTTTGATTGAATATGAAATACTTCAACTGATTGAGTAACAAGCTGACCTTTTGAAATTCAAATCAGGACGAAATGACTCTGAACATGGACCTACCAAGAAGAGAATAAATTTCGGCTGGATCGATGAGATCTTCATAATCTGTCAAATGTAATGCTGTGATCATTGCATTATCCATATCACCTATAAATCTTCGTAAGTTAATTGAAAAAAAAAAATGTTAAATATTTAGTAAGAACAAATATTCTGTTTAATTCAACACAAATTTATTATTGGAGAAAGAAATCATGTGACAAATTATTAATTTGAGTGGACACTGACTAATTAATTAGATAACGGAAGATCTGCATTGATAAATGGGACATTTTCTGAACAAAATATTGAATTGCTTCAACTTTATCAAACAATTTAACCTTGTTATTCGCTTTTGCTTAAACAACACATTAATAATTATTCAATGCTTGAGATTTTGACCGGGAAATTTACATAAAGTTGCTTAGCGTTTCTTAGCGCTTTTTCTTTCCGTTAAACGTATGAAAGCTGGAAGAGAACAATAAAAAAGACCTTTATAGAGCTGCCGATGTGCAAGCATGTAAAAGTGATATGCCTCAGCACCTCGCCATGGGTTATCACTGATGTGGCTGTCTGCCGGAGAAATCTCGCTGTCTTCTTCCAGCAAACCTTTTAAAGCTATTTCTGCCTGGAATTCGTTTGTATTTTCCCGGTTGACTTTCAACCGAAAAGATAAATTTTTCAAAAATCACATTTCACTTAAAATTTCAATTGGAAAAGTCATTTTCTATGGGATGAGAAAACGAGAAGTTTCATGTGCTCTCAAATCAATCGAGGAAGAGAGAGGAATTGTTTCCTCAGTATCAGACTATTCCCTCAGAGAAGAATGAAAAGCCTAACGTCAGATTCGTTCCTTGATTTCTTCGCAATTTCTGATTTCCTTTGTTCATGGTACTGTTCAACAAGAAGAGCGCCCATTACGTAAAGTTTTTTCAAACGTAAAGCTTCCGCTTGCTTCAAACGTTCATTGTTTGCAATCTGAAAAGTTGAACGAGAAATTTCTATGCCTTACAAGAATTAGATTGATATTCAAATCGATATGGACTGATTCAGCGTATTCTAATATGGCTGTGATTTTCTCATAAACTCCACCAAGATTCAGATGTATTTCTTTAGGTAAATGATTTCAAGATGCAACCGGAAATGGCAGAGTTATTAGGTGGCATACATCAAAAATAATGCGAGCTGCTTCCAGATATTTGCCGGCACTCCTGTAAAGCTGTGCAACTGCCAACGTTTTCTCATTGCTTCCTGCAGCACATCAATTATCACCTCTCTAATTACTCCTTTCTAATGCAAGTCATTTTTCCCATCTAAAATAATCTCATTCATATATTTTGACAGCCTGAAGTAGTGCAACGTCGACTTATGGCAGTCTGTATTGGCTTACAATCATTTGCATGCGTCACTCCATACTCCTTCATGGCAACTCCAAGCCATATTTCTTGCTTGAATGACGCAATACATACCTCAGCAATCGATAATTATCAAGAATGATATTTATAGCAGATCAAAACACTTCACGGGTTCATTACTGCACGGAGCAGCAGACTGAACGAAACTTTATTTACCTGTCAACTGTTGAGCATAACGGCTAAGCAGTAACTGCACATTACGGAGATTATATGTCTTTGACAGCTGAACAGCTTGTTCCCACTGATTCAACTGTACGCAAGCATCTAATGCTTCGTTCAGCATATCACACTAGAAAGAAATGACTGGTCCAAGTAACTTCCAGGATAATCACTTAACTGTCCACTTTCTCCGAGATTTTATCAATCAAGGATATGTGTTATCAACATATCACTGATTCGAGATTATTTTTGGTTACAGGAAGGGAAGGAAAACATAGAAAACAGAAATTCATGCAAATTTTTGTTATCATCTGGAGAATGGTCATAATTAAGTTCGAAATACTGCTTGAAACAAAGGCATGCAAGAAAAATTAAAATGTTTTGGGATACCCGAACAAAGCATTGCACGGCTTGTTCACATAAGCCAGCATTAACAAAAATGTCACCAATTTCCTGCAATGAAGGACTTTTAAATTTGCATAATCGTTAATGCTACAGCGATCAGAAAAAATTTGGAGAATAGCTTTAAGTGATTCCTCCCTTTTTTTTTTTATTTTAACTAACAGCAGTTGATTGGAAAGAAAAAAGGGCAAGCAAATAGTAATTGAAATTGTGAAAAAAGAATACTGAAACATTAAAGCAGTCACTACAGCAGAGTGAAACAAGCTGTCGCTAGAAAGTGAGGCTGCTGAAGCAAAGGGTAAATTAAGCAAGGGCAAAGTGAGGGTAAATTACCGCGATAAGCTTGTCTCCGTCGGGCAAACGTTTTGCCAACAGTTCCAAGTTATCGTAGTTGTCATCCATCAGATAACATCGAATCAATTGTTCATGGTTTTCTCCTTTTTCGTAATAACTCTCAGCTTTTTTCCTCAAACGACTTCAATCAACAACTTCAAACTTCAGTTAGTTTATCGTCTTTCCTAAGGTCAATATTTCCACAATCACTCCTCTTTCTTTGAATTAAATATAATCACAGCGATAAGTTATCAATCATTAATTGACAAATTTGCTAAGCTAAACGATTGCATGCCACGAAAAATTCCAATACAGTATGCTAAGCCTAATATAGCTTCATCTCCTACTCTTACCACTTTTGTCGTTCAGCGTAATAATCACCCACGTGATTCCATGTTTTCTTCAATAGCTCATCATCACCCGGTTGTTTACTTTTTTGTAAAATTTCCATAATTCGAAACCAGTCGTTCATTTTTTCTCGAAGCTCGATTGCTAAATCACGTCGATCATTATCCATGTAAATTTTTTCAGCTTCATCAATACGTCCATAAAATGTTGCCACTTCCGCTTTTTTGAATTCATCGTTCTGAAACTGTTTGTCTTAGATGATGAAATTTTTTTAATTTCTCCAATCATTATTATTATTTATTTATTTTTTTTGATTAATGGAAATGTTAAACGACAAGGTCGAGGATCAAACAGAAGCAGTATCAACAAATACGACAGATTGGTTGACGTACATTTAATGCAGCAATACGTTTTATAAGTTGTATTCCCGCATAATCCTTCAGCATCACAAATGCGTGTTCCGCAACTACCGTATCCAGACGATTCAGCGCTATCTCAGCTAGTAGTGCCCATAGCTTCGGATGACTGTTCTTTTCGATGAATTCTGTTGCTTCGTCAATTTTCATTTTCTCCAGGAGACTTTTTACATTCCGCAACAACTGAAAGAAAACAAACTTCTAGGCGAGCTGAGTTTTCAAAATTCCTGATGTATGAATGAATCATTCTGCAAATGAATTAAATGGATCTTCAATGGAAAGGTTGCTCTTCAGTACCTTATTTCAGAGATCGAATAAAAATTCTTTCATCAATCACCTTAATTTCGACATCGATAACGAAAGACTTATGTGGTGTATCAGGATTTCTCATCAGTTCGTCCAGAAGTACGGTGCGAACGATGAGATCTTTGAAAGAGCAAATGTAACCGTTGTTAAGAATGGGTTCTTCAGTCTCCTTGTTCCGCACGACACAAAGTCTCGTCTTCTCTATTACTGCTATTGTGTCATCCTTATCCTGCAATGGCGCATTCTGGTGAGAATTCTGGCAATTCATCCAAATTTTCTATACATTCACTCAAATCCACATTTTCATATTTATTTTTGCACACACAGATTGGCATAAATTGTTTTTTCTTTTTTCAGAAGTAAATCATTGTGAAGTAATAAGAATGAGTTCAGGTCACCTAGATTGAAAAGTTTTATGGCTAAGTATCATCGCTGGAGGTTTCTCCTCACTCTTTCACCTGTCCGAGATCAAACTGAAATATGAGACAATCAATCGATCGTTCAGTGACACATATCGGTAGTGAGCAGTCATCACATTTTCTGCAGCAATTGTTTGACGAGAATGTGGTTGTGAGCTACACTCAACAGGTCTATTCAATGGTTAACCAGGTGTTCATGGCCAGGAGAGGTTCGTTAGCCTTTGAGCAACCATTCTAGGAAAAGGGCAACTCTCACTCCCAACCTGACAGATGGAGATAGAGCTGCACGGCCATCCATTTAAGAGAAGGTCACTCTAACCGAAACTTACGGGGTTAAGATTTTGTTGTCGTCGTCCAACTTGCTAGGCCATGACAATGGACCTCAGGCATAAAGAGTGGGAGCACTTCTGCGTACGCAATGTCTCAATTAAGAACTCGTTAAATGACAAATTACCGAATCCCATTTAACATTCCAAACATCATTTCGCTCAAGATACAATGTTATTCCATTGTTTTCACTTAATTCGAACAGCTTTAATCCTTTAGCAGTGAGCGCAGCAATTCGTGTTCCGTTACAGTTAAATTCCAGTTTTTCCACATCATAGCCCAAATCAAAAGTTGATTCCAACTTCACTTCCGGTAACGAATAATAATTTGCCATCCCCGAATTTCGCCACTGCAATTTCCTCGTTCTCAAATACTAATATTTATATTTTGCTATGAGTCCATTTAATTTAGGGCAATCGTCTCATAGTAGTATATTTGTAAGCAAAAATCCGCGATACTGAGGTCAATGGCATCACTGAAAATGACAAAATCTGCGGATTGACAGTGTGCACATGCCAGTTCCAATCATTCGTGAAAACATTTCAGAAATTCGTTGAAGGATTCAAATTCAAAAACTCACAATGAGAATATGGTCTTTAGAGACTGCTATTGCTCTTATTTCATTTTTCGGCTGCTGAAATGAATTTGTAGCAAAGATTATTTGAAGTAATTGACGTGACAAAGATAATATGTGTAACGTTACGTTAAGTACGTGCAACGCGCATTTAACGTATATTTGCCTACTTTAAAATTTATTTTTTGGCCATCAAATTTGTAAGCAGTATTACTTGAGTTCGTCCTGGAATGGTATGTGATGAAGTTGCATCAGTTTCATCATTTTCTTCGACATTATAGAGTCTGAAATTTCATTAACATTTCAAAATCCAGCAAGATAGAGGTGAAGTGCCAGTGTTGGGAAGAATAAAATCGGAAAATGAAATGATGAAGGAGTTACTTCTGATTAGCTGGAGTTAGATCAACACTGAGATGGACCTCTGGATTCGTTGCTCGTGGGATGTTGAACTGCCAAATGGTAAACGAGAAATTGTTCGCAATCACAACTTCAGTGTCCGTCATCGCCACATGCTTTGGCTCCAAATCGGTGTATTTAGAATCGATCGTTGTCCCAATACTGTTGCAAATTTGCACCAAATACTGCAAACGGATTCCTTCATCTTAGCAATCATCCGAAACTCTCCTTCATAGCCCAAGCGGTTAATTTTTTTTTTAATTTAAAAGACTGCTTCTTCTGAAGCGTATTCTACATAGATCTTACGATATTTTACAGGAAAATTCATGGAATCCTTCTTTGTTCTTGCTTTCAGCGATTAAGTTAAACTTAATAAATTGTAATGAGAGAAGCAGGTGTGACATCGGTGATAGCAATGATAGCTAAGGAACCTGGCCGATTTGGTTCTCGACACGTGTCACCAGAATACAGTATTCATTAGAAGCAGCTATTGCAACGATCGGTTTTACGGATTGCAAGTAAGCTTCTTCAAGTTTTGTTTGAAAAAATACCACACAATGCTCTTTGCTTCCCGCTTTTTCATACGAATAAATTACTGTTTGACCACAATAAGCCCACTGAAAAATACAATTTTAAGGCATGATGTTCTCAAAGAGGTCAAAGGTTGCTGTTACAGTATGGAACTTGCTGATCACAAATGCGCGTATCGATTAAAATAACGGAATCATTTTCCATTATCGATTGATCTATGATGTGTTCATTTTTGATTTATCTGGATAGAAACCGCAAGGTAGTATTTACTTTATAATCTGGTCGAATATTAGCAAAGAATAAATGACTGTCAACTGCTGCACAAAGTCGCAAACCATCTCCTTCCCAGGATATGTCGGCAATCGTTTGTCCTGGTATCGGCAAAATTCTTAAAGGCTGAAATTGAAAAGTAAGAAAACACACAAAAAACAAAAATTTTGCAAAAAAGGTTTGAGAAAGCTTTTCTTTCGTGCGCTTCTCCTTACGAGACAGTTTCTTTGAGCAGAAGGCTTTTTAAGCAGAATTTTATCAAATTGACAAGACACTCATTGAAACAGAAACTTTTGCCTCCCACTCAACGACTGTCTAATGAAACAGTACAAATGTAATGACAAAATTATTTAACCTCGCCATAAGCAGAAGCTAAGTGTACTAAACATTTTTCATCTTCTGAATCTGTCTGCAAGCCGCAAATTGCAATCATTGAGCCATCCGGCGACCAACGAGCTTTACTAAGAATCATGTTCGGCAGCTTGACAATAACCGGATCTGCATAAGTGAATAGTAATTACTAGGAGTTGTATTTGGTATTTAAATAAAATCTGGATTTGCATTAGTCGCTAACTTGAATCGTTTTCATGTTTCATCAATTGGACAATGCCATGATTGTACGCTACGAGAAACCGCGGTCGATCTTCCGGAATATAACATTGTCGTGATGCCGGAAATTCAAAATCAATAATTCTAATGGTGCATTACTGCAATTAAGGCGAGAAAAAAAAAGACAAAAAAGGGAATTTCAAAAAACACTGAAATGTCAACGACTGCTCGTTTTAAAATTATTTCAAGACCAACCTGATAATTGCCTGAATATTCATTCAACTGAGAGAGTGGAACAAACCATTCCATTGAAACAATTATACTACGGCGTA
Source organism: Madathamugadia hiepei (assembly GCA_013365335.1). Lineage (NCBI taxonomy): Eukaryota > Metazoa > Nematoda > Chromadorea > Rhabditida > Onchocercidae > Madathamugadia > Madathamugadia hiepei. The sequence continues at coordinate 33,481 of JABVXS010000320.1, forward strand.
AATCTTCTGAAATAAAAAATTCAACCGGAAATCTTACTGATATTTGATTATTTCATCAATAAAATTTTCTTTTTAATTGGGGAAAATTTTTAATTAAAGGAATCTTCGGCTGACTAGAAATTGAAATCAATTTACTGTTTAAAGCAGTTTCCAATTCAACATTTTCGATGCAAGCCATGTGCAATTTGCATACAAATGCACCTGTCACATCGTACACCTCTATTTCGCCATCCACCATTCCAAACAGAATCTTTGAGGAGTCACCTGACCACTGAAATTTTCCAGAATTTTAAAAAACATATCATTGTTAGCATTTTCAATTAACCATTTGTTTATAAGTCGGGGATATCAATGTTTAATGAAAAATATTTTCACCGCTTTTTATTTCAAATATGGAAAAAACAATTTACAGAAAGTGCAACCAAATTACTGGCAACATTTTTGTTCCATAAACAATTTCCTTCAACAGAACCAACAATTGCTTGTCCTGAAATACAGGAAACAACACTTTTCATAACCAAGAATTTCTTTCAACTAAAATTAGTTCATAAAATTTCTAATTATTTGAATAAGAAGTGAATGCAATTTCAAGGTTTCAATATTCTGGATGTTTTCCAATTTCATTTTCCGTTTTTTTTGTTCGAAGAATAGAATAATGTTCGCAACAAAGAAATTCGATTTCTTTTGAAAAATGTTCAAGAATTTTTCTATTTCCCTTCCATTCTATTGGCTTTCTTTATCGATCTCACATCCATTTCCCACATCCCACGCTGCAATGCTTCAGCAGCACTGTCCATTTTCAATTATTTCCTACCTGACCAGATCTATCAACGTCTTCTCATTTGTACCGTAGGCATCGCCATTTCGAAAGACCGCGATGATTTAAATTTCTAGTAATTAGTGCTTAAGATTGATGAATTTCAGTAATTTCAACGTGACCAACCATCCTCATAAGCGATGGCAATTTTACTACCATTATGGCTCCATGCCATACTGACCACAGCGGAATTATTCCTCTTGTTGATCATTTCTTCATACCAGCTGTCGCTTTGTGTCAACCAAACAATAATCTGACCATTGCTGTCACATGTCGTCAACTTTTGAAAATTTTCGTTCCATTCCGCCAGGTGAACAATGTTAGAATGTCCGTCCAAGTTTTGGTTCATCAATAAATTGGTTGATGTTGTTGGTGAGGCATTGCTGTTCTCTGCAAAATTCACCATAACTGTCAACTCACCTCTCACTTAAGCGAGTTTACGACTCTTCTATGAAGGCACTTTAGAAATGATTTTGTTCCCACTAAGGCTTTGACTGTATAAAATATTAGCAACAAGTGCAAAGAGAGTCCTAATAAGACGAACTTCCTGGTAATTTGAGAATTTTTAAAAGTCCCTGATTTCCACCGGTTGCGATATATCCCGAAGTTTTCATCCATGATACACAATATAGCTTGGTACTATTCGGAATTGAAATCTGAAATAGAATGAAATAATTGAAAATCTTATTCAAATTTTGTTAAATATTTTGCAAGTAAAACTTGCCCTCTGCTAGTTATTATGAGGAAATGAGTAAAAGACAATGTCAACTACTGGCAGTGTCGCTACTAATCTCTTCTACAAGGAAATATCCTCATGCAGTGTAACCATGGGATGACACCACTCTATGCCAGTTTCGGCCATTCATAAACAAAACGTAATGGAACGCTTATGCAAATGCCCATCAAGAAAGTTCTGCAATAAGTCAACAGTAAAAAGTAACCTTCTTGCTTAAGTACACATGAATCATGTATTTTTGTTCGGAAGAGAATAATCAGAAGGACCTGAAATTCGAATAATTGGTTACTTCACTGGAAATGGGTGACCTGGTTGGATGTTACCATGGCAATGCTCGACTCTTGTGCATATCCGCAAACAGATATTTGGAATTTCGTGTTTAACAACCTTAATTTAAAAAGAAGGTTCGATAAAACTATGGAAACAGAGAGTTTGTACCAAAATGTTTTTTTGGCAGAAAAATTTTTCAAAAATTTCTTATTTTTAACAAGTTTGTTGTCAATGCTTATTCATTTTAAATATATGTAATTTTATTTTTCTTATACGAATTCTATGTTATTCCAATTGAAAGAATAAAATTTAAGGTTTATTTACATAGATTTAGTACTGGCCTTTGCAACTTGACAACTTGACAATCAGCAATTAATTATTTCCACGTGAAAACAACAGAATTGAATGAAAGAAAACAAATGGGCTATCTGAAAAGCCTTGACAAAACTTTTTGTTAAGTGTAGAAAGAATTAAATCATCCGAGGAAAGAAACTGCGAGCTTTAACTAAGTTGAAATATTCTATGTAATCATTTCTTCGACGCTTATGGAAAGTTCTTCCGTCAGTCACTTGATTGACACTGTGCTTAGCTCAGTAGTAACTACCGCAAACCTCATCAGTTTACCAATTTCTTCTTCCACTGATACTTATGCTCCAGTTTGCTAGGAAAAAAGTTGTGTTTTTAACCATTGTCTTAAGTCACCGCTGTTTAGACGAACCGTGCCTCTCCGTCTCTCCGCTTTCACCTTGCCCAAGGGATCACGTGAAGAGCACTCTGGTGAGTGCTGGTCCTGATGTGACATCCTCAACTTGAGATGGTCAGCTCCGTCTAGTCACACCACTCAAACCTCTCCGCCACTGTAAGGCACTCACTGGAAAGGAATTTTTAGTTTAATCAGTTTAATTAATAAAGAAACATCGATTGTTATTTATAATGATAGCAAACTGTGTAATATTCTTAAATTAATTTTTGCTAACAATTTTTACATCCATAATTAATTATCGCTTAGTGGTTTTGAGTAAATTTACTCCAACCTAAATCATTATTAAATATTTGAAATTGGCAGTTGAAGAAACAGTATAAATTGAAAAAATGTTTGGAGTAGTTTTAATTATGACTTCTCTTCGTTAAAAACAATTACACAAGAAACAATGCAGTTAGAGCACCAAGTGATTTGCTTCTCCGATACGGAAATCAGGGTAATGAATTAATTTTCCAAACTCAAAATGGTAAATTGTCCATAAATTAATGTTTCGTTAATGATCAAATGACGATAGAATCGCTCGCAATCAATGGAAGATATCCAAAATTGTTTTATTGGAATGATTGCCTCAAATAATCGTTAATTAAGAAAGAGTAAGCAATCAAGCAACTTATGCTCATCCGGATAGGCCTAGTTCAGGATAATCTATGGTTTATTAATGCAACTGGGAAGTGAGCGTTCTCTCGATCGAATTAGTCTATAAATAAATGCGTAATTCTCTTGATCCGATCAATTAATTCAAATAAATCATGAAAATTAGTTGGACAAATGAATACATTTAAGTTTAATTTAAGCTAATTCTATAAATTGCGTTAATTTTGGCTGTCAAGATAAAACAGTAAGACATTGTTAGCTATTGATGTTGACGAAAGCGTTTGAAAGAATTCTATAAAATTAAGTTCAAAATTTTGTTGCGGTTCTTTGTCACGAAATTGTTGCTGTTGTTGTTGTCTATGAAAAATGTCAAAATGATGTAATTTTTTAAATTAAACAATCACTACAAATATCCAGTCCAAAATTACTGAAAAGTTTGATAAAACAATGTGAAACAAATTTAAACTTTCTTATTCTTAGAATTGATTTCCATATTTCCTCAGTAAAACTTTTCTGATGAGCTCGTAATGTTGGTGAGCGATGTGATATCCTCGTACTATTTGTAAGGCATCTCCCTAGAGGCAAGAAATCAGATAATTCAATTTTTGCATGTCTTCGATTGCTTGTGAGTACCGCTGCGTCAACTATTTTCAAACTTGCATGAACGATTTATATAACTTTGACGTTGTGAAAGTGGACTTTGTTCCGTTTTTGTTCAGTTACCATCCTTCTAGGAATAATTAAATGCTTAATGGCTTTCACTTTCACTTCTCAACTTTTCAGATTATATAATAGCAAAGAGTAACTTATCGAAGCAATAGCCTTTTTTCTTTTGCTCTTCCAACAAATCTTTCCACCATATTTCATTTCAGTTTTTTCTCGAATTCAAATTGCTCTGTGCTAACATGCGCATATGTGTGTCATGTATGTATTTGGTGTGTGTGTGTGTGTGTGTGTGTGTGTG
>JABVXS010000321.1:0-37536 GCA_013365335.1 Madathamugadia hiepei
GGTAATTGAGTTAACCTTGGTTTGAAAATAACCTTGGCGCCAAACCTCTTTGTCACTGCTCCTCACACAACCGACCGCTCACGACCGTTGCCATTATTATATATTATTATTATTATTGCCATTGCTATTTTGTTATAATTACTTTCGTCATTTTTGCTAAAATATCGCTTTTGCATGATATATGATAATGATGTTAAATGTTTCAAATTTACTGCAGAAATCAAAAAAGCTGGAAATTAAATTATTTCTAAAAAAAAAAACAAATTTGCATGTTTACGCTAATTTCTATCAAACTATACGGTGCCCTTTTTTTCTTTTTTTCATTCTCCTTAATTTTTCGAATTATTAATTATCTTTTTGGTGCTTTTTGTAGTATCCATCAATGAGCGAGAAATATCCTACAATGCCAACAACAACGTCATGCATGATTGCTGCAGTCGATCCACGTTATAATAATTCTGTACATATGCTTCTACCACGACAACATTACAATCAAAATGGTGAACATTTCCTTTCATTTTTTTAGAAAAAAAAAAATTATATTGAATTTAACTAATATTTCTTGAAACGAATTTTAAAATTATTTCAAGAAGATAAGTGGTTGTTCACAGAAATTTGGCGCGAATTATAATTTTATTCTTTGCGAAAGTTTTTTTTTTTTTTTATACCACAAGAAATGTTGAATTAATACGAAAACAATGTTAGTAATGGAAAACATACGTGAGAACTTACGTGAATTTTGTTAGTTACGATAATTAGGTTTTGTATGAGTAAAACATAACAATACAAAAATAGTGATAAACTGGATAAATTCAATATTAGTACTATAACAATCATAAATATTGATAAATATTTTCATCAAAAATTTGTTTCTATGAAACTATCCGTTGAGATTTTGATAAAGTCTAAGTAACTTATATTTTGTACTAATTCCTCTTGCGCATGAAAATGAAATGTTAAGGTATGGTAAATTGATGGAAAATATGGATTGAATAAGCAGGATAATTAATTAATTGTTCACATCCAATAAATATGGATTATTGATTGTTTTTTTTTTTTTGTTTCAGCATCGTATGAGTATGCAACGATTAGCTACGATGATCTCCGTACCTCATCATCCAATTATTGTCATCAATCACAACACAATCAATATTACTGCAGTTGTATGACACCTGTAACATTTATCCCCAATCCTAACCTATTTGTTAATATTAAACCTGAATTGAGGGCATTACATTTTAGACCACCGCCTAACTTCCCTCCTCCACCACCTCCACCACCAACCCAACAAAAACAAAAACAACAACAACCTGCAACAAATCCTCACCTTGCTTTTCGTCACTCAACTACGCCATTCTCAGTTGCTTCTACTGCTCTCGCATCGGACGATTCTGCATATAGCGATAGCTCTGCTTCAACTTTACAATATCATGGTGAAGTGGTCAAAAATAGATCAGCAATATTGCTACGTATGGATTTATCCAAGAATCCACCTGTTTTTTTGCAACAAGGCTTATAAACTTTTAATGAGTTGTTACTACTTGCTAGGTATTTTTTGAATATAATCAAATTAATCGAATTGATCAATTAAGTTCAATATAACAGAACAGAATCATATGATTGCTTTATTTTTTTTTTTTTCAATCCAACAATAATTATGCAATTTGGCACTTTACCGATTAATTTAATTTAATTAACGAAGCTAAATTAACAACAAGAACAAATTGCTAAAAGTAACTCTATTATATCTTTTAACGAATACCTTTTTGTTTTGGTACACCAATATCGGGTTTGGATTTTTTTTTTACTTCTGTTTTTTTAATTGTTCAAATTTAATTAAAATATGTTAATTTTTTTTTTTTTTTTGTGCTAAAGGAATATTTGTAATTTCAATACGAATGCTGCAAATGAATAAAAAGAAAAACATTGTAAATTTCTTTAAAAAAAAAAAAAAACAAATCGTTGAAATCATTGTGATCATCATCATCATCATCATTAGCATATGATAATTGTTGATTTTTTTTTTTTTTGCCAACCACTTTGTATAGCCTTATGTGACAGTATATTCCATGCATTCATTATTGCTGCTAATAAAATTATGAGTAAGCAGGTTTTTGAAGCTGCAAAATTAAACTAAATTAATCAACTAGACCAGTGGTCCTCAAACTTGTTGCAGGTACCGAACTCCACCAGTTTCATATGCGCATTCACCGAACCCTTCTTTAGTGAAAAATTTATTTTTTTTCAAATTCAAGAGATCGATAAGTTTTTTTACTGATGCACAAATTGAGCCGTGCATGAGCATCCACATTGTTCAAAGAACAAAACCAACATAATGCATGAACTTACAACAAAATCCATGCCTGCAAATCAGCGTGACCTTCTGCTGTTGCCTTTGAGAGACCAGTTCAAATATGTGTAGCTTCACCTTGGCAAGTGCCACTCTCATGTCATTTTCACAGCAAAGTCTGTTCCGCTCCATGCTCCGGACCTTCTCGGGGAGGCTCTGCCAAACCGCTGAGACTGCCTCACCGGGGTTTCATCGAACCCAGGTTGGGAACCAGTGAACTAAAAATGAGGAGAAGTATATTTTGGATGTGAAAATATCAGTTAATTATTCAAATTAATATTAATAAGGAATAATCATAAAATTTCTTACCAATTTGTGTTGAACGAGAGCGGTTGGTTCCTCGACGACAGACATTAGCAACGGGTTGGCCATATTCCTCTGACCGTATCTATCTTATCGTATATTTGCATTGTTGTGAAAATTTTGGTTTCATCTGATTTCTTCCTGAATTAATATTTAATATTAATTAATATTTGTATCGATCGTAAGACCTTAGCGACGGGTCGGTCGTGCAAATCTAGTCGCAGTCGCATGAATTCTAGGGCGTACTCTAACGATGACGTGCATGCATGGACAAGACCTGGTATATGCGAATCATGATGAGCAAGGCTTTCTGGCTTATGGACAAAGCACGAAATTGTGACGTGGAGAAGATACTTCCAACTAGCGGGACCTTAAAACCACATGCAATCATGAAAAATATTGATAATTGTCGTTAATGTAAAAATTACAAATAAACTTTTGCATAATTTTACCAAAATCGATAATGTTCTGCAGTGAAATTTTTATTTTAAATTTTGCCATTACTAACTAAGGTCATAGGTCAATTGTACACGCTGATAGACTAAGCATACGTTAGGGATTGTTAAGAGCAATTATTAATTGTATGCTCACGCTATTGATGATTCAGATTAATTCATACGCTGACGTTAAGTCGTCATATACTGTTTATTGGTAAGGAAGATAATGTAAATACGTTGTAATAAGTTAGAGGTGAATATGTAAGACGCGGAACACGTGAATTTATAATACATTGAAAGTTAAACGTCACAAGTTACATTATTATTATATATAAAAAATTGGATTCACTTTTTCACGCGACTTAGAAATCCTTTATTTATAATACAAAAATTAATATCTGCTATGATTCTTTGTGTGATACAGAAATTAGATTCTGCTCGTATTGATTAGTAAATACTGTATTTGCTCCATACTCTTCATTCTCTCAATTAACAATTCAAATTATTTGTTTGAAACACAGCAAGAAACAAACAACACTAGCAACATAAATTTTACATACGAATAAATAATTCCGAAAAAAAAAAGTTTCGAAAATTCTCCAATAAAATTTCATACTCATTTCGTCATTAGCATGAAATTGCATCGAATTTCGTTGCTAGCCGAAAGTGCATTTATTTATCTGTTTAATCATGCAAGGTTACAGTTCAATCACACAAAATGGCTACTCTAACAAAATCATTGATCTTCTGATGACATCGAAAAAATTTTTCCGACAATTGTGTTTGGTGCGAAATTTATGATCTATGATCCTTTTAAGTAATCAAGATTTATTCATCGTAACATTACCAATTCACAACTATCAAGAAAAGAAAAAAAATAAATTTTTTTTTAAATTAGGCGATAAATTTGTTAATGACAAGCAGGAATGAGTTAGTTATACAGTAAGCAATAGATCAAACAGTTTCAATACATTTCTGCCGTCGTTACCCTTTAGCATTAATGGAATTCGTTCTTAATTAAATCTTTTTTTTTTTATTGATACAAATGAAACATTTTTTTGGAAATATATGCGGTCGGATATTTGGCAAATTTATATGAAAAATGAACAATGCAAAGCGACAAAGGGAAAAGACACTCTGGATGATGTGATGTGTAGAATTTATTCAGGAAGTACCAGCTCCGTGGAATTTGCAGGGATGAAGCCGTAGTAGTTTTATGAAGTTCACTACGATCATCATTGAGGTTATTAAGCTAAACGCTCTGGTAGCGGTCATTATGCTTCAAAAGCTTTTCCAATCCGATAAATGAAATGCCTTTGTAAGCATCAAACACCACATTCATTGTTAGTTCAGGTGCAACTCATTGTCTTAATCTGCCAGCATTTATTTCATCGGTTTGTCTTGGTTTGACTACAGTAATTCGATCTTAATTAAATAATTTGCACTACAAAAACTACCAACATTGAGAATATTTGACGTTTTTCTTCCTAATATGTAATTTACTATCGAAGGTTGGAAAAAAAAAGAAGAAAACAATGACTGATTGAATTTCTGCTACAATGACAAAGTGGTTTCAACATCATTTTGCTATTACCGTCAGTTTTTCGGCTTAACCACATAAAATTTATGCTTTCTTCATTATTCACTTACCATATTTATACATCTGTTTTGCCCTTCAATCATGTAGGTAACGAAATGAATTAAATCTTAAAAAATTTGCAGAGGATTAAGGATAAAGGTTTTGGTATTGCTTGACGTGGGCGGTATTGATGAGGGTAATATATAGGATAGGAACAATTTTTCGGCTGATACTGTAAGCCTCATGTCGTTTGTTTTAGGTAATACTGTAAGCAATTTTGTTTGGCGTATATTACACATGTTGGCGAAATGCTAAGTATGATAAAAGTTGGCTAATATTGTTCGTCACATATCGCTGGTTAATGTATGCCAGGCATGCATCATATATACAGGTGGCAATACCGTATGCCACTTGTCGCGTACGACAGCTACTACTGTATGACGTTGTGAAAAGCTATCGACTTCTCTGTACAAATCGACGATGATTCATTGATGGTGGTAATCGTCCCGCATAAGAATGCAAATGGAGCAAACTTGTCAGTGGTTGGGTACCAACTTAAAATGAGGATGAATTTGGCGACATCAATAGTGGAAACCGTCAATCATGGAAGCCAATAACAGACTGACCCTCTGAAAGGAAATAGAAAGACGTGTTTTCCATGTTTACAGAGGCAAAGGAATGTAAGATACATTGCATACAAGCATGATTAGAGAGACAGAAAATGTAAGATACATTGCATACAAGCATGATTAGAGAGACATAAAAATGTAAGATACATTGCATACGAGCACGATTACCGAGACACAAAAATTATGACTGCGACGAACTTTTTGCCCGACCGACTCGTCGCAAAGGTCTGTCTCTTTCTCTCTCTCTACCACATTGCTATGAATGACGCATTGAAGAAATCGAACACCGTTGCAAAATCATATAACGATTGTAGTAATCAGTGTGCTAGGCATTAAATTTAATGAAGAATTGAGAAAATGTGTCACAGCAGGAAAAAAAAAAATTATTTCGAAATATTTTCAATTTCCAATGTTATATTCTTACGTACTGCAAACAAAATGCTATTCCACTAATTGAATCAATTCAAATCAATAAAATGCCAGATTTTACATCACTGATTCCCAACCTGGGTTCGATCAAACCCTAGGGGTTCGGTGAGGCAGTCTCAGGGGTTCGTTCGGCAGAGCAGGGAGCGCTTTTGGCGTGCTTCACGGCATCGCCTGGCTCAAATGTGCTGCTTTCGTGCTTTATAAAGACTCCATGGCTAGAGAAAACACTGGTAACACACCCGAATTATCGTGATTTTGAAAAAAAAAAAATCATATTTTATTTTTCACTAAAGAGGGATTCGGTGAATGCGCATATGCAACTGGTGAGTTCGGTATACCTCCAACAAGGCTGGGAACCACTGGTTTAGATAGTTGAAGAGATGCTCCATTTATTTCACATTTCTTCCCCACACAATACATTTCATTTTTTGTCACTGCTATTTCAGGAAGAAAAATTTTACACGTGCAACAATTTGGAATTCAAAAAAGTTATTTGAATTGTTGAAATTAACAAAATTTTTATTTTTTATTTTTGCATTGCTGGATAGTGCAATGAATGCAAAGGGTTGGAGGTGAAATTTGCCATTTTGATAATAATAATAATGATCGATTAAAAGCTTTTACTGCTGATTACTTGAATAATTGAAATTAATTTATGGAATTTATTGATTTTTAATTTCCGAAGACGATTGTAAAAATGATGAATATTTGATAACTTAATTTCTTACATTTAAATGCAACTAATAATTTCAAATTATTGATTATGTTAAACTTTGTTTTTTTTTTTATTTCAAAACTTTGAAATTATTGTAAAAAAAAAAATCAATTTCAAAAAAAAAATTTTGTTAAAAATTTGGTTGTGAAAGATTAAAATAAAAATTTTTTGAGGATTAAAAAAAAAACGCTCATTTCTTACAAATTTTAACACTCATTTAAATTTCTTCTAAATTTCTAAATTTTCTTTAAAATAATTTTTTATTTTTATTTTTACCAACCCAATAGATATCAAACAAAGGTTATGAAGAAAAAAAAAATGGGCGGACAATAACAGTTTCACTTCAAAATTAGGTCAAAATAAGACTTTGAAATCAAAAAAAAAAAAATTGGCATTGACATCGTCGAAGATGGAAGGTCAACAGTTTTGTCACCCCTCTTCCGATAGCATTAATCTCAAATGAATAATTTTGGTATAGTTTTACTAGCCTTATTACTTGTTACACCAAAAAAGGTAAGTAGCAAATATTGATGATAAGGATAAAAGTAGTTTAAGGACAGAAACTATACTGTAAGGACATACTGTAAGGAGAGGAACTATACTGTAAGGAGAGAAACTATACTGTAAGGAGAGGAACTATACTGTAAGGAGAGGAACTATACTGTAAGGAGAGGAACTATACTGTAAGGAGAGGAACTATACTGTAAGGAGAGAAACTATACTGCAAGGACAGAAACTATACTGTAAGGAGAGAAACTATACTGTAAGGAGAGAAACTATACTGTAAGGAGAGAAACTATACTGTAAGGAGAGAAACTATACTGTAAGGAGAGAAACTATACTGCAAGGAGAGAAACTATACTATAAGGACAGAAACTACAGTAATCACACTTGTGAAGAAATCCCTTTATCCGTTTCCATTCAATGCTTTCATTATTTCCTCATTTTTTGCATTGTAAAAAAAAAAACTTTTTCAATAAAACTAATTGCTATAATTTCGACTATTAATTACATTCTCAATGACCCAATAATACCACCCAATATCTTATCTTATTTCATCATCTTAAATCATTCAATATTTTTCCGACGTGTACTTCCGTATGCTTTAGTAAGTTTTTTACTTCGTGTGCAAATTGGCAAGCCAATTTTCATTTCAAATTTCAAACAGTATCCAATTTAAATGACTAATTATTATTTTAAAAAAAAAATTGAAAAATGAAATGAAAATTTTGTAGAATAATTCGCTATCCCACTGATTACTTTCCTTTTTCTTTTCCTCTTTTAGCGTTTGTCCCGCTTGGTTGCTAAGTTCGCTTCTGTGGAGCATTCATTGTCTTCATACATCCGGCTCCATACATGCAAGTTTGTTGTTGCATTCCATTTCCCTTGTTATTGTGTTTTGGACTCAGGGCGATTACTTCTTGCCCATTTCATCCAGGTGGCGTAGATTTCTTCTTTCATACGGCCATTGTCGGAGATTGTTGAGCCAAGGTATTTGAAACTGTTGCATCTCATTCTTCTTGCAACTATCGTTACCCGACCGGCCTGTCGCAAAGGTCTGTCGTTGGTGATAACATATCTGGGAATTGAACCCTTCTATGTTTATCTTATCAATCTCTCCATATGCGGATTACCCACTGCGCTATGTGTTAAAAATAACAACAATATAATCCATTCATTTTACCATTTCCGGTCTCTAGCAAAACTTTATTAGAAAATAAAATGTAAGAAAAAAAAAAATTGAGTGAATAGTTCAATGTAATTTGTCGTTAGAAATGTTTGAAATGTTATCGTTAGAATTTTAATAATTCAATCCATCCCAAATTTTCATTTTTCATATTAAATCATTTTCAGGCTTAAGAATTTTTATTTTTTATTTTTGAAATTTCTAAATTATCAAATGTTTTTGCTTTTATCATGATCATTTCAAGGGAAGGGTAAATCAAAAAATGTTAACTGAACGGAAATGAATTCAGTTTGTTTGTTTTTTTTCAAAATTTACTAATTCATTTAAATTTACCATATTAAAATGTAATTAAACAATATGGAAGATAAGATGAAAAAAAAAAAAAAAATGTAAAATATAGCTGCGAGAAAATGTAGTAGTAATATGTTTGTTCCATATTGATTGATTTACTTACAAGATTTTTTTTTTTTAAATTCTTACAAATGTATCAGTAATATGTAAAAAATTATCAACAATACTTACTATGCATCTTTATCAATGCTACTACTCTCTCCTCCATCTACAATTCCATATCATTCTCTCTTATTTTTCTTATCCCAGTTGTTTTTTTTTTTTGCAAAAAATTTGAAAAAAATTTTTTTTTCTTGAAGGCTTGCTTAAATTCTTCTCTGCTCTTCCTCTTTTCCTTTTTTTTTTTTTTTTTTTCTTGCATGCTTTCTTAATTGTAAATAAGTGGAGGACACTGAATATGACAGACATATGTTTAAAAGTGTAATTCAAATAAATATTGCTTGAAACGGAAATTATTGATTAACCAATTAAAAAAAAAATAAATTCTGCATCACTGCTCTCACTCTCCCTTTCCTACTCACTCTCTTCAACTTTATTGAATTTTTAAATTATCTCGAACTCAGATTATATTTGAAGATTTTTTTTCAACTGTCTCAAAAATCCATCAGAAATCAATCGTTTAATTTACCAGACTTATTGAATGAAAATTTCCAAAAAATTACATTCTCTCTCTCTCTCTTTCTCTCTCTCCAACTATATTCAATTTTTTAATTTGTCTAGATGATCATAAGTAAATTAAAATTTTTTCTTTCCTTTTTTTTAATGTTTGGTTTCTTCTGGCTCTTCCTTTTCAGACATTATTCTATTCATCCTGATCATCCATAATACATCATTGGATACATAATTGGAGCCAAATATTAATTATTGGTAATTAATGTATATGCTAGAACAACAACTTGGTTAATCCTCATGAATGCGGGGTTTACTCTGTTAACCTCTTTTTTCCTCTTGTCACGTACGTGACTTTATATTATTACGAAACAAATGTTGTGATCCTACTAGCACCTGAGGAACAATGAGAAGCACATCATTATCTACTTATTTACTCAGCAATCATTTCATACTTGAAAAAAATTAAAAATTGATATTTTTCTATTTATTTTAAAATTTAAGAGTAAGATTGCATTGGAAATGTGTCAATTAAAAATAAAAGGGAAAGTTTTTTTTTTTCATTTCAAAAATTTCTTAAAATTTCGAAACAACTCATTACTTCCTTTATTGCTTTTTTTTTTTTTCTTTTCAAGTTGTCAACGATTTTTTTTCATCGAACAATGAATGTAATTGGTATTGAATGTTTGAATGGGAAGAAGAGAAAACAAAACCAAATTATGGGAGTGTGCAAAGATATCTCTTAATCCAGTAGAAATACCAATGTTTCCAATCGGTCTGATCCTTTCAATTCTTTCATCATCCAATTGATTGTTTTTCTTTTTTAACATTCTGAAAAGATTCTGGAAAGAATGTTAAAAATTGAGGTTTCAAAAATGTTCAATCACTAGGCTAGAAAGCTTTTGTTTTTTAATTAAACAGAAGTTTGCCTGATTTCTATGTATGTCACATAAACCTCCTCGACAAATCCTTACTGAACAGAGAAAAAAAAAACACAAAAATGATCATTCATCTGCATGGCTGAAATGCCTTAAAAAGAACTGAACTGATCGTTGATCCGCAAATGGTCACCGCTGAATTGATCCGCAAATGGTCACCGCTGCATTGATCCGCAAACGACCAATGCTGCCTGAAATTCCTTGAAATGAACTTGAATAATCATTGTTGATTCATTCGAAAATGGTCATTGCTGCCTGAACTTCATTGAAATAAACTGACTTCGGTTGTCTGAATAGCCTTAAATGAAACGGATACTTTCAACTGAAATATCTTGAAAGAAAGTGAAAGGTGAAGAAGTGAAGAGAAAAGAAATCCCGAAAAATTAACAGATGAAGTAAAACTAAAATATGGCATACTTCTCTTTCCCATCATATTTCTCCACCCACATTTTCACCAATGGTTCATCTCGGTATTGTTTGAATGCGTCTGCAAAATGAATGAATTGAATTAAATGAGTTAATTATTGCTAGTCAAAATGTCCACAGTAATTGTTGACCTCACTTTCAGCCATTAAAAGAAGTTAACAAGATGTATTTTGACCAAATTAGAATAATTAATATCTGATTAAGTGAAAAGAAAGAAATATGATATCTGACTTCCAGAAACATATATAGAGGTACAAATTGAATATTAACGAAATGAAATAATTAACTAATTTTGGTCGAAGTAGACACACAGGTTGAATCGGCCTAAATAACATAACAAATAATATCTGTAGAGTTGAATTTCGTTTGAAATACTTGGAACTATGATGAATTAGAAAAGCAAAACGTATGATATGAATGAATTACCGTTTGGTA
This sequence comes from Madathamugadia hiepei, assembly GCA_013365335.1. Taxonomy (NCBI): domain Eukaryota; kingdom Metazoa; phylum Nematoda; class Chromadorea; order Rhabditida; family Onchocercidae; genus Madathamugadia; species Madathamugadia hiepei. Next base: position 10,889 of record JABVXS010000321.1, read on the forward strand.
CAAAAAAAATAATTGTATTACAAATATAGATGGCAATAGTGCTGCAATAGTTACCAAAACTCTTAGCATCGTATTTTTTCAAATCGTTGAGGCTCGGGTAAGGTGTAAGCTGGCACCAAGGTTTCCCGCCAAACTAGGTGGTTTAGTGTGGGCCGAACTGTCGGCAAGATGATAGCTGAGTTTCTTCTTTTGTACTGTAATTGAGTCGGTTTTAATTTATAGATTTCCATGAACCCAAATTAAAACTCGAAAATTTTAACGTTGCTCCCGCGAATCATATCTCTCGAACCATATTTTCTATTTCTTGCAAATATATCTGCAGGTGTAACTACTCGTTGAAAGCTGCTGGTTTGGTAGTTTTATTAGAAAAAGAATGCATAAAAATATTTTAAACATTTCATCAGAAAACGAATGTTTCTTCCGTACTGATGAAGGATGTTGGATAAAGGGTAAATTAAATTACTCAAATGTAAATTTAAGTAAGCTTCAATTGTCGTTATTTTGATTGTTTGCTTAAATATACTCATATACATGATAATCATACAGTTCCAACGATGCATGCATGCTAGTAACTGTAGTGAATTGATCGTAATGATATTTGAACCAAATAAAGCATGCTAGATCTTTAAAGTTTTCTGTTTGAGCTTAGGATAACCTCTAGGAAAAATCCTAGCAGTATGACATGAGAAAGATATGGTGAAGAAAACTGGGTCGATTAATTCCAAACTCTACAAATTTCAAAATTATTTTCAGTGATCTTTAGTCGTTAACAATTTACATTTTTAACCTCCACAGTTGCATATTAACAATATCCAAGAGTAGTTTCTAGTGTAGAAATGCCAGAAAATATGAAAGACTTACTATTTTATTGAATGAATAAGTGGCAAAGATTCAGATAAATGCCATACGTGTTGTTTCCACGTTCCATGAAGCATTTTCAAGCCAGGTTTTTGGAGATTCAGCGTTTGCTGTAGCCTGTAGAGCGTTGAGTGAGCCGATTAGTTTCGTGAGACATGTGCTGCTGTAATAACTGCTGCGCTCAGTCATGCATTAAGCCATTTGTCAACAGTTTTCTCTATCAATGCTTCAGAATCGCGAATTCTAAGGCTCATTATGTTGTAATCTTGTTTTTCTCTAAAATCCTTCCATTTATTTGATTTCATAATGAGTTCACTAACTTGTCTAATTTCACTTCACGTATGCTGTGCTATGCTTCCATCTCATTTTGTGTTCCGAAATGACGCTATAGCTAATTTCATTATTGTATTTGAAACTCTTTTCGTGTCATTGAGCTTGCTGGTGCAGTACGCAGTTTTGTTGTAGCGCTTTCAGTATGCCACAAGTTCAACTTGTGGTCAATTATTTACTTCATTTTGTTTTTATCACAAGATATCACAAGGACATATCCATTAGTGACATATCTTGTCGTTAATTGGTTAATTGAAGATTTGATTTCAGATATGTGTTTTAGCATGTTACTGAGCATTTGAATGTTCCATATTCATGATTTTATGTGGAAACTTATATTCGCGGTTGTTGATCGACGTTGCATCAGTATTTACAGTAATTTATAACAATTAGCTCAATTGTCAGGCATCATTTATAGCAGCAGCGCTCCGTTGGAATGGAGCATCAAAGGAGTTTCGAGGATGCTGCTTTTGAATTATTTAAAAAGTTAGTTTCTGTTTGCAAAATAAATGTTTTGCTCGATTTGTGAAACACTTTCATTTATTTCATGCTATTTGCCTTTTTATCTTATAAAAGTTGTTCTCAGTCAATTGACATATTCTTTGTCTACATACTTTGAGTACCTTATGTGAATGCAACTTTTAGTCTTTGTCCCGAAAGAAACTTCAAACGAGATGAGATACCGTATCAGACGGTGAGAGAATTAATCGAAAAACATCTCAACAACATGGATCCAGAGAAAAGACAGCTTCTGGAGGCTCGTATGAGAGGTGAAGCTGAACCAGGGCCAAGTGGTAATTTCTTTTAATTAATTTTCAATTATTTTTGGTTTCACATATTAGAAAGAAAGTCTAGTCTTTGTTGTTGAACTAGTACATGAAGGGACAGACGGTTCCTTCATTGCTTCGCGTAATTTAATTCGTGATTTAATTCATTTGGTTTCTCATTAGGTTGTTGGTGTGCTTATCGTTAACAGCAATACCCTTTTAGCTTGGTTAAAATTATTGAAAAATTAGGTTATTACACACGAGGCGCAAGCTTTGGAATTGTCGGTGTTTAGGTAGGATTTCTAGGACTTTCCGGAATCAAATTTTCGAAACTTTAATGTCTCCGAAAGGATAAAATTAGTGCTTCTAGAAATTGATACAAAATTCGATAGCCGAGGACCATCACCATGTAAACCAAGGTCAGTATCGGAATATCGCAACCTTCTTGTTGCTGATAGACATCATTTGCTTCCTAAGTTGGAAGATTTCAATGAAGCTCAAAAAATTCATCTCAAATATCCGAAGAATATCAGAAAATTTGTTCGGGCTCGCACAGAGCGTAGACTTGTTGCAGAATCAAACGATTACGTCAATATAGGTTATTTTTATCTCTCCGATTTGTTAAAAAACATATACTTACTTGTAACGAATTAACAACAAAATATCTCTAAAAGCTCCAAGACTTTTTTTGCGTAGAGTATAGCTTTTCAGTCATATCAAAAAATCTGCGAATCTGAAAATGGGATGTCATTTATTTACACAGAACAATACATTTCTTTATATACGTGTAATGTCCATTCAAAATCAGTTAAATGCACTTTGCAAAGAAGCAACCACTGCAAAACCAGGATGTGTTTGAGGCATATTTTTTTTAGTTTGTAACGAAAAGAAACTGCCAGAAGTCTTTCAACCAATTTACGATCAGATTTTACGGAAACGAAAAAAAACGCTACAGTGTTATCACATAATTATTAATACTTTGCATCATTATTTTATGCGTACAACTTGGTCGGATCTTGTGTGGGTTAGTCATCCCAAGACTTTTCGTATCACCAGTTTTCCTCAGCAAGCGAGGCCTATGTGCACTGCAGGTGAAGGCGAAACTTCCGAATTTATTTTGTAGGATTTGGTGAACGGATTTATTAAAAAACATATCATACTTACTTGTAACGAATTAACAACAAAATATGACCGTGAAGAACGAGAAGCTGATATCTTCGAGCGTCTTCGTGAATATGAATTAATGGTGCTTCTCGAGCTTCATTTGATCAAAGATCATCCAGAAAGGATCGAAGAAACTGAAGTTTGTCCTTATACTGGAAACAAAAAAAAGAAAAAGTCAAAACGCGCCTGTCTTAATTTATGTCATTTTGCTTGAAAAAGGATAACGATTTACGGATTATGCAAGTTTAGTGTTCACTTTTAATTTCAGGTTGTAAACAAGTTGGGTTTTCTAGTATTCGTTGCTGACTCAGTCCAAATGAAAAATTTTCTTGATGAAATTGTTTGTGATCAGTAAGTTTTATCTTCATTTTCAGCTTTTGAGAAGGGATTGAATAGTTTTAAATATATATGTGATGCTTAGTTGCCTCCTCTCATACAGTTTTATGAGCTTGTCCTTCCGACTAACCATCACTTTTCTGTAGTACTATTTCAGCAGGTGCTGTATAATTTCATTTACTAGCATTTCAAGGTAATGTCAGCATCGTATTTTTGTTTTTCAACTTAGAGTCAGAGTCAGTCTTTCAATTCTGTACTGTTATCATAACGATATAAGGACAGATGTTTTCAGATTTGCTCATATAATGCCTAAAGCAATAGTTTACATTTATGAAGAATTGTGCATCAAAATTCCGCTTGACCTGGAGGATCGATCAGCTGATACAAGTGCGGTCAGAATACTTGAATCTCGTGAATTGGGAAGGAGAAGTAGTCGAAAAGTGGGTCTAGGAAGTGCAGCTATGCTTGCTTTAGAGAGACAGGCTACTGCAAAGAACGAAAAAGAAAAGAAATGTAAAAACCGTAAAGGTGATGATTCATCACCTGAATCGATATCTAGAAAACCGAAAGTAGGACTCCGCGCACGTGTGAAACAAGCAGAACGGATCTCAAAACGAATCGCTGCTCGCGAAAAAGGCAAAACAGCTGGTTCGCGTTAACACTTAATTAAAAAAATTTTTTACGTAGTATTTTTAAAAATAATTCAGGTCAAGATGCAGCCCAGGTAAGTCGAAGGAACATCAATACTTTCAGTTTCACGTGTTCAGTTTAATCTCGTGTTTTCTTGCTTTATTTTCCGAACCTTATATTAAATTTTTTGTTACCTCTTTTTACTTTGCCATAACTATCAGGTTGGAAAATGTGCTCTTGCATAACTGTTGGATTAAAAAAAAATGGTATCATTAATTTGTTGATTCCTCACAAACTAAATTTATTTTCTGTTGTATTTTTAAATGTTTTTGGTGTTGTGTATATTGAATAGTTGACGTTACCTCTTTGTTAATTGGCTCAAAGTGCCCTAGAAGGGTTTTTATAATCTATCAATTTTAATTTTGCCACTGTGTCATTTCATAGGACCAATCCTCAAACGTTGCACTGACCGTACTTCAAATTATTGACATTGTTATTATTGTTGTCGTTATTTTTGTTGTTGTTGTGTATATTGTTGTTCATCAATCTTGTTGACATTTCTTTACCACTGCTTTGTATAATGATAGTTATCAGCTTCGCTCGGACCTCTTAGTTAAAACAATTATACCGTGTAAGAACTTTCAAATTCTAGTAAAACCTTATGTTCATCTCGTTTGGCAGAGAAAGAAATTTTTCTTTCTGTTTGCTGATCCCCAAAATACGCAGATAAAAAACTTTTACGCTTGCTAAAAATGAAAGAGTAGAAGTTTCAATGTTTGATTTTAACGTATATATCCGTTTTTATTCATTGGAAAACCTATGTATGGAAGTGTGCCGCATCGCGATAATCAGGGAGAAAATAGATACAGCTGCAAATGGACATAAAAGTGGATTTTCTGTTTCGAAACTCAATTTTTCCGCTTTTTTTTTGGATCACTTCAAGGTGGAAACTTCCATGGTGGCTTTCCGGTTGTTATTTGCCACTTAAGTAACATGAAAGGCAATGCAGGTGCTAAAATTTGAAGTATTTGCTTATCTAGGAGTATATAGGTGAAAATATAGGTCTATGCTATCAGGTTCGTCTACTCATAGAATATAGCTTCATCGTGATCGGTGGAACAAAAATAGCTTCAATTTAATCTTTTAAATTTTAATTTCATGAAATCTGCTGTATTTCTCTTCATGCTATACGAGATAATTTCTGTCATATGCATTTATTTAGGTATGCTTGTATTTTGTCAACACTTGATGTAAGGTATACTGAAAAACAAAGAAAGCTGAAAAGGAATTTTGCGAAACTTTTGAGATTTTATTATTGAAATGGGAAATCTATGGTGGAGACAGTATTGTCATACATTGTCAACTAATTGTCACCATAATACACGTTTTAGCTGTTGACCTAGCATTTACCACCAGGTGTACCACCTGATGATGGTCATTTACCACCACGTGTACCGCCTCATGATTATGCTCTCTTACAGCTCTCTAACGAACTGGTCGAAGGGGCGTTTTGCGGGGAAGAGTTTTTGTCATTACCACCTTGTTACATCAACAACCATCTTAGTCTTCATTTCCTCATCTCCAGTCATCGATAGTGATGACAAAATGTTTAAGAGCTTTTAAGATGTGGTATAAACGGTTGGTTATTGTTGTTACTTTTGTAGAGTAATTAAATTAGTACGAAAAGGTAAATAAATACAGTTGATACCTTTGATTGTCAACCATTTGACTTTTGCAATTATACCGAATTTGTTTTGAAAAAAATAACTAACTTTGTTGTATACTACGTCAGAGATCGAGAGATGCTTTGTGAAGAATGTCATATAATTCCTAGTTTTCTTTGTTATGATAAAATGAATTGTATATTATATGAATATTACCTTATTTTAAACGATATGATCAAAAATAGTTATGAGAGAGACAAATTAATCTAATGGAATTAATGCCACTAATGCATACAACAATTTCACAAAAAAGGAAACAGTTTGCTAGTACTTTATTTGTATTATCTTTTTTGGTTAGTGTATTGATTTTTAGAATATATATTCGTTATTGTATTTCGTGTATGTACTTGAATATTTCAGAATTAATCAAATATTTCGTATTGATTTGATGAAATTGATTTTATGCCACAAATGGGTTGCAACAATTTTTGTGTATAACTTCTACACTTATTCCCAAATGTTCACCAGGTTTAGTTTAGCTTTTTAGAAGGCTATATTTTTACCGATATTTAGTCAAGTATTGTATGTTTTTTCTTTTTTTTTTATATTGACGATGTTATTAAGATAGATGATAAATGATGTCATTGTAGTTGGAAAGTGCTACTAATAGTTCTTTATTTTTTGATCATTGATCAGCAATTTAAGTGAACATTAAAATCTCATCTCATTTGATGAATTTTTCTATTCATCAATAATTTCGTTATAATTGGTAAATTTTTCAATTTATCTTTTATTTAATAGTGAAATTTCAAGAATGACTATTGAATTCATTGCTTTCTTCTCTCCCTTAGCCTAATAATTCTCATGAACTCTTCTCATTTCCACGCTACTCGCAGTGAAATACGTATGACTTCGATGATCTAAATATGAGGAGTGGTTGTTGTTGATGAGTGATTTCATAAGAATTGAGGTGTTAATTTTGTTTTTATGGAACAAATTTCTCATTTCTTTTATGTTTTTATTTGATACTTAATTTACAATTTTTATTCACATTAACCAGTGGTTTTCAATTTATCATCCGTAACGAAACAACTTCACATCATAGTTGTTCGTATTTGAACAACCGTTATGAACTGGAAAAGTGATCGATTTGGTATATTCACCGTTTTCTTAGTTGATAATTCTACTTGATTTTTTTGCCATCGGTATTTATGTATTGTCGTTGGATTTTTCCTGATATTTTAAGACATTTTCGTAGTGTTAAATTTTTCGATGTCAGGGGGTATATTCTATTTTTTCTGTTTATTTTACTGTAGACAAGGATGTCTTTGAATCAAAGTCGTTTGCATTTTAAACTTGAAAACTCTATTTTTGTTATAAGCAATGTCTCTCGTTATCTACAGTTTTAAACTCTTTCTTAATGATAGATAGGTTGCATTATTTATTGATTGTTTTTTACATATTATCTCTATTGTATTTGGAATCTCAATACGACAAAACTATTTTTAGGAATCTCAACATTGCGCATTCATGCAATATTAATTGTCCTTAAAGTTAGGAAATGACCAGATGAATAACTTCAAATATTTTCAGGTGAAGATAAAAAGGTAGAAGATAAAGTAAGCGAGAATAATAGTTCATCTTCGAGTACAATTAGTGAAGGTGATGACCTTGGTGAGATAATTGTACCGTCAACACCAAAGTCGAAAATGAAAAAGAAATCGGATGATAAGATTTCGAAAGATGATGAAGACGTTATGCAAACGCCACTTAGTAAACTTAATCGAGGTAAGTTGTCTTTGGCCTGCTTTATTTGGCTTTAATTTACAAGTTTCAAAACTACCATCCATGCGTTGAGGCATTCGTGTTGTATGCGTTTAATTAACATTGTATATTGATAAAATCGTCAAGGAATTTTTAAAATTTTGAAATAAATGCTGAAGAGTTAATATAAATAAATAAATATCAAGAATGAGGCCTGCTCAAACATCCTCGAACCAAATGTATACATGATCTGTCGCACCGCTTTTCTTTATTTTACGATTAATTTTATTTCATGCACTGAGAATTCATCGTACCATTCGAAATAAATCACATAGACAGAGTGTTGTCATATGCAGTGATAATAATTTAATGAAATCGGAGGACGAACCAGAAATTAGGAGAATAACCATAGCACAAAAACGAACGATGAAATTGGATAGTTCTGGATTACGATTATTCGACAAATCTAAAAATGAACCACAGACACCAATAGCATACTAAAATTGGAACAATACAGTATAAATTTATATAGTAAATTCCAGTGCCAAAACGTAGAAACGAAAAGCTGGCGGCGTTGTTAGAGAAAAGTTTGAAGAGCCAGTCTCAGCAGCATTTGCGGAAAAGACAAAGTCTTTTGGAGGTACGTGGAAAATGGCAATCGAAAAAAACTCGCAATTTATTACCATCGTCGTCATCTGTTGCCAACCAACCACGAACACGTTCGGCACGTGTAAATTTAAACGAGCGTTTTGCTTTGATGGATCAACTAAATGAAGGAACTAATGCCAATCCTGCCACTACATCACCTAATGTAAGCGTCAGTTCACAAATGAAAAGCAATCGGCTTCCAAATTTAAACAATTTTGGAATGTTGTTTTTTTAAGATTTGGAAAAGATTGTGATCTTATTATGAATTTTCTAATTTACTAACTTATTCGAGCTAGCAGCAAATATACGAAAAGATCAGAGGTAGGGGGTACGAAAAAAGGTAGAAGGTAAATCTAGGTAGAGTACGCTCTCAAAGTTTTTTTTTGATTTATGAAGAATAAAGCTTTAGTTGTTTAAATTAAAAATGCAAAAAATTGATTTTTATTTTGTCCTGTTTTAGTGTACGAATTTTCAGCCTCAGAATATGGTCAAAGATATATCACTGGATAAAAGTATCATTGAGCGGTATCGCAAACGCATCGAGGCAATCCGTCATTCTGCGCGTAAAAGTGATAAAAATGAGGTAAATTGAAGGGAACATTATCAGTGTGAAATTTGAATAAAGCAATCTTTATCTTTTTTATATAAAACATATATTGCTGGAAAATGAAAGATTAAATGCAAATGTAATTTTTATGTGAGTTTTACCTACGTTTTCGAGAATTTCGCTTTTCTATCAAAACTGATAGGAGAGATGAGTATTTCAAAAAAACCGAGGAAAAGTTCAAAGGCGTTTTTAGAACCCATGGCAAGACTCTTTTGTCAGTACCTAAATTGCTTTTCTAAAGTTTTTTTTTCTGAAAATATCATGAATTTTTTTAGAACGGTTCTCTGTTTAATATAAAACACAAAATGGGAACATTTTTTGAAATAAATTATTTGAAGATATTTTATGGCCGCTGCACATCACGTCGAAACTTGTTCGATGATAATATTGAAGGAGACAGTGAAGGGGTAGCAACTCGTTCCACTACTTGTATTCAGAAGAACCGCAGCGGACGGTCAGTACAAACTAGCCAAAAAGTATACATGGCACATGCATTGCTCAACGTTTACAACCTGGATCCACTGAATCCACCAAAACTGCCGAAGGATGCTCCATTCAAATTGCATCGTCTGATTCGCCCGGCATCGAAGTCAGATAAAAAGCGGCTATGCAAGCTTAGGTAGGAGAAATCAGGAATTTATTTGGGAGAGGGGTGACCGGAGGAATTATATCCACTTAGTGGAAAATGAATTCAAATAAATGAAACTTTGCCACTCATCACTTTTAAAGACTTGTTAACAATAACCGAAATGTGTCGTCTGCATGATGATAAGATCTCATCATATATTTGACTGTGGTCAACTTATAAAATCATGAGTGGAACTAAAATGATGTCCTTGGTTCTTGATGAACTTACTTATTTTTGCAGGCTTCGAATGGCTCGCGAAAAATCAAGTTCGTCCTTCATGGCAAAAAGTGGTACATCGTGTGAGATTCCTGAAAGTGAAAGTCCTTCAAAAGTCATTAAAAAATCCGAAATAATGGGAAGAAATTCATCGAGTGGAAGTGAAAAATTTGGGGCTATTGACAAGAAAGAAACAGTAGAAATTGATGACCCCGAAAAAACAGTGCATCTTATTGGTGATTTCTCTGTAAGGAAAGTAAATCGAAAGCTGAGTAAGAAGAAAAATGTACAAATTGGTTTGGAATCTCCCACTCGGTCATCGAGGAGAAATTCGAGTAAAAATGAAAGCAAATCGTCTTTCTGTTCTAATGGGGTATCATCTGGCAACTCAATGACTTCGGAAAGTAATGGATTAGTTGCAAGCGAGAAATCACCAAATATTCCCTCTGAAGCTATTGGTGAAACTGCAACAATTCCATGTGTTGTTGGCGATTCTCTTTCCGAGAAACCTGAGGCGGAACATACTACAGAAGATCGGTTGAAAAAAGCGAGTCGTAAAGTTGCGGTGGGTAATATAAAAAATGAAGATGTTAGGTTAGGAAGCTGAAATCAGGCCTCATCTTAAGTGCAAGAGAATGGAGATGAGTTGGATATGTCTTACAGCTCGTTTCGTTATTTACGTAACTTTGTTTTGATTAATCGGTATTCGTGGAGCTTTTTTAAGGATTGTTTGGTGTTAAATTTTGTATAGTTTCGGTATTTTCATTAGTCAGTGTTTTGTTCGCTGTGAATTAGACATTCGCATACGCCTTGATAACAAAGTTTGAATTGTATATTTTGAAAGAAATAGTATCATTGAAAAATTTCTAAATCTCAGATTTTTTTTGTTGGTTCTTTCATTGATTTGTTGCTTTGGCATAATTAGGGTGTTTTCATGTTATGCTCTCTATTCTGCAATTTTCGAGTAAGGGAAAGTATCGGTTCATTGTGCAAGAGAATGATTTGTCGTGTTTAATCTTTTTAGGTACGAATCAGGCAATTCAAATGAAGGGTTTGGAAGGGAAGTATATCGGCTTGCATCTATGAATTAGGTTTGGGGAACATTTCAGATTGGGTTAGAGAAATCATGATGTTTAAGTTAAGAGACTTGTTAAAAAATCTAGTCGGGCTAGATAAAATGAAAGATTCACCAAACGTGAAAAAAAATTCTTTAAAACATTAAACTTTTTTGAAGCATGGATGAAAATGGGGATTATTGTGGATGAATTTTTTTCAACTACTGCAGTAGACTGAGTACTTCCAGATTAGGTTAAGATGATACCATTAATAAATGCAAATGTGATTCATTGTTATCATATTCTGTCAGTTTAACTTGTTAAACCAGAATTGGTTGATTTGATAAAAATCCCATAAGAGTCCGTTATTGCGCCATCATCTTTCATTTAATATTCTCCAAGAAAAAAACTTGTTGTGATACGGAGTTTAAAGTTTGTTTCAATTTTTTCTCGTAAATAAGCACGTTTTTTCAAGTTATTTGGTTGCTTATTATGGAGGAAAAAAATTGATCTGAATATTTTAGTCTTTTCATTACATGTTTGTGTTTGTATGTGTGAATGGCATTTTGTGCAGCTGAAAAGCTGTTATATGTCCCAAATGGTTGATGTTATTGTAAATAAATCTTGCATATTCAGGAAGAGATATGATGTTAATGAATGGTAGGAATTATAGGTAATTTATACAGGCCAGGAGAAATGAGAATTTTATATGAATCCGGAGATCAATGCAACAATGATAGATAAACATCATATGAATCATGACAATTCCGAAATAAAACATAAGATTTAATAACAAAATTCATATGAATTTTTGAAATAAATTCTTTGGAAAAGTTTTACATAATTTTAATTTCAATTTAACTTTTTTTTTGTAAAAAAAGTTTTTGATGAATGCAGTTTTTTTCTGGATTTATTTTCATTGTAAAATTTACTCATGTTTGATCTTACTAAATTATATGGTAAAATTTTGAGGGATTCAGTTTTTTATGAATTATTAATTTCGGATTCTTGTAGGATTCTTTATCTTACACGAATGGTTACCGTTTTCATTGTTCATATGAAGAAATCGTACAAAGGCGATGAATAGCGATGATTTCTAAGAACGTGTAGAAGTTATTATTTATTTATTTTTCATTGGAAAGGAGATTTTTTTAGAGGAATTCGAATAAATTTGAGAAATTGAAAAGGACTGATGAATCGTAGAATTTAACGATCAAATTTAGATACGTTCAAACATTTTCAAAACATTCATTTCAAAAATTGTTCAGCAAGTATCTTTTATGTTCTAATAATTTCAGGAAGGATTCAATAGAAGTACTATAAAAGAAGCACCGTTACAGTCATTTTATGAATGGCATAAAGAAGAAGCAGAACATCAAAGGAATTGGTGAAAGCATTGAAACAACGTGAAGTTAATTTAAAAAAGGTGGAACAACGAGAGCAAAAAATGAATATAGATATGGTGGGAAAGGAAGGAAAATAAAAAGGAATACGAAATTAACGGAGAGACACAAGAAAAAAGGAAGATTTAAAGGGCATATTTTGAAAGGTAAGAGTTTGTTTCGAGAAAAAAAAAGGAAAAGATTACAAAAATGAAAGTAAAATTAAGACGAAAAGCAAGAAGTTTGGAGGTGAAAAATAAACGATAAATGAGTGGCAACGAGTGTAGGAAAAATACTGCAGAGGTAAATATTACTGAGGAAAAAGGCGAAATAATGAAGTCTATTCAAAAAAAAAAGCAAAAACGGTCATTGCTCAGGTGGAACGGAAGTACAACATCGAAACGTTATCTTCAACCAGAGATTTCTTACGTTTCACGTCATTTGATTACTCAGAAGATAAGATTTCAAAGTCATGAAGGTTATTTGCCTCCAATTTATATTAAGGAAAATAAATATCAGAAGTTTGAGTATGGTCTAATTGCAGATGATCATTAACTTTTCCAGTTTATCTTACAATAATTTGAATTTAATTCACGTTTCTCTTAACTTAAAATTATTTTTTCCGTGTACAGATCTTGAGGATATATCAAATGAATTGCGGCATTCTCGTGCATTTCCATTGGTAGTGGTTCCTTGATTGCCGTAGAAAATTTGGAGCAAATGAAGGGCAAAATTGTATGTTTCATTTTTTGAAAAATTATAATTTAAAAAAATCAAATAAAAAAAAGGACAAATCTAGCTTTTCTGTATGATATTAATAATGCAAACTAAATAGTGCCAAAATATGTTTGGGTATTTTTATTGAAGTTTGAAAGAAACTGCATGATTGGGCTCAATATGGGAAACTAAGATTTTCCCTTTATGCGTCCTCTTTTATCATCAGCACTGTGTTCAGATATTGGCATACGAATGTATAATTGATAAGTTTTTGAAAATTTTCAGGCTCACTTGATCAATATTGCGTTTATTGGTTTTTCATTCGGCATATCATTACTACTATTTCAACATGGTTTCTTGCTTAAGCGAGTTGAGCTCTTATCACGCAGTTTATGTTCGGACATTGCTTCAGTTGATGCTTGTTGGTTTCCAGCTCAATATAAGCGGGTTATCATTGTAATTGTTGATGCTTTACGATACGATTTTGTCGCACCATCTCATGGACAGTTCAACAATAATAGTAAAGCATACTTTGATCACTTTTCCACTATTACTCATTTACTCAACAATAATAAAGGCAAGTAAATGTTTTTTTTTCACCTAAAATTTGTCATTGTGCTAAAAGAAATTGAAAACTAAGACTTTCAAAGGCAAAACGGTGCAATGTAAAGATTGGTTGTGAAAGATTGTTAGCTATTAGTGATTTCAGATGGTAAAAATTGCGATGATTTTGCTACTACTAAATAGTAAAATTTAGCCTGCTAAAAGCACGAAAAAATGAAATTTTAATGAATTTACTGCAGTTTTTTCTAAAATGTGCAATTTTCAGAGAACTGGTTTTTTTTTTGCCACTCTTGATAAATTGTTGCTGAAAATCAAATTTTAGAATCAGCTGTTTTGATGCATTTTCGTGCTGATCCTCCAACTACCACGATGCAGCGTTTGAAAGCATTAACGACTGGTTCCCTGCCAACTTTTATTGATGCTGGTTCGAATTTTGCAAGTACTGCAATTCTTGAAGATAACTGGATTGATGAACTTATCGCAACGAATCGCAGTATTGTTATGTTAGGCGACGATACTTGGTAATTTCTTCACAGAAACGGATTGTATTAGTGGATTTGAAAATAAGCTGTATTTCTTAGTCAGGGGATTGAAGTCTTGGAACTGCTTGATTTGTTCATGCATATATTTTGGAATATTATGCAGTCAAAGCGTTGGATGCTAATCTCAATATTATTATTTTTTAGGGTTTCACTGTACCCAAAACAATTTAAACGCAAATATCATTTACCATCTTTCGATATAAATGATCTTCACACTGTTGATCAACTGATTTCAGGTGTGTTTCTTCCTAAGTTTATGTTTCAGTGTTTAGGTCATTTCGTCCTATTTGTATTTTTGAATGGGTCCATATCTTAGATAATCTTTTCAATGAACTTGCGAAATCGGATTGGACCGTGATGATAGCACATTTTCTCGGTGTTGATCATTGTGGACACAAGTATGGACCGGATCATCCTGAAATGTCCAAGAAATTGAAGCAAATGAATGACATTTTGGCAAAAGTGGTGGATTTTATGGATAACAATACTTTGTTGTTGGTAATGGGCGATCATGGAATGACAGAAAATGGTGACCATGGTGGTGATTTACCGCTGGAAACTGATGCTGCCTTATTCATGTTTTCGAAAAAAAAGCTAATTTTTGCAGAACCGCCGGAATCAGTTTCACAGGTAAATCCTGATCCCACTTCACCTAGTTTGGTTTATTTTTGTTCCACAAGGAAATTAAGCAACTGAACTTCTAAATCTCAAAGATCGAATGGTAGGATTTGTTAGGCCTTAATCCGTGTATTTATGGAAATTACAAAGTAATATTTTTTTGTCGCAAAGGGATTTAATAAAGTAGTGATTTCTTCTGGTATTTCAATTTTTCAACTTTGAACAGATTAAGATGTCTCTAAAAATTTTCTCGAGACATGAGGAATTTTTGATAGATCAGTTTTCATTTATCAGTGTGTTAGGCATTCGTTGTATCTAGCTTCCATTTTAGCATATTTGAAACACAGCAGATTTAATGAAGTTACTTAGAATATTTTTTCCGGTTGATATTGTGCCAACGATCAGTCTTTTACTCGATTCGCCTGTTCCGTTTTCAAATATTGGAATACTAATTGATTGCACCATAGTACCGGAACACCGGGATTTGGCGATAAGCAGTAATGCAGAGCAAATGATGCGCTATGGGCGTGCCATTGTTGCAGAAACTCAAATGCCGGAACTAGATTCATTGATACGAAGTTTCGAAAGCAATGGGAATGTGGAAAATTCCATTGCTTATATGCGTCGTTTGCAAAAACTTTTACGTTCTTCATGGACTAGATTCAACAATAATTTCATGCGGATCGGTTTTCTGTCGTTGCTCGATGCCGTATTATCAGTTTACGATTCTCTTTGTGCAGGAAAGTAAGTTTCTTTACAAAACTTAAAATTTTTCTAGAATTATTATCTCAAATTTAATTCACTAGTTAACACTATGAATAACTTGTATGAAATTTAGCTACTGTATTTTGCAGAATGTAGTCGTGTTTTCTGTAAAGGTATCACCGTGAAATAATCAAGTACTGCATCTAACTTATATGTCATGCACTGAAATGCTTTTAGATTGATTTTTTTTCTTTCAGCATTTCGTTTGCTGCTTTGATTTTTCGTTCCGGTTTGTTTTTCATCCAAATATCGATTTTTTCAATTGGAGATGAAGAACACTGTGTTGCAGTTTTGGATGTTTTGTTATCCTTCTCCTTGATTATTCGACTTGTTCGAACAGCCATGACATTATTTTCATTCACATCAACCATTTGGGAAATTGCTGTGTTCTGTATAGCTGTAGCACATGCTTCATCCTTCCTTTCTAATAGCTATATTATTTTTGAATCATCCGTAATACGTTTCTTGACGCAAACTGTACTCGCTATTGCATTTTGGCGATCATTTTCAAATAGGTAAATGATTTTCGAAAGGTGTATTCGGTCGTTTAATTGTTAAAAATTTTCATTTGATTCTTTTTACAAGACAAAAATTTTAATTGGAAAAATGAGAAGATTTGTTGATATTAATTTGCTATTTAATATGAATCTGTAGAAGAGGGTTTAAAGAATATACGAAGTTCTGCATCAAAATTCATTGTCAAAGTAATACTTCGTGAGAGCAGTGATTTTTTCCTTAACATATTATTTACAGAAAACATAATCACCGACATCCACCGCGATCTCTTCTAACGGTATGGGGAAATCGTTTTAGTTGGCAGCGTTCTTTTATCTTCATTACGATCATTTTACTTTTGCGGATGGGTATTTTATTCGAAAAATGCCGAGAAGAACAGGGTGATGCATGCCAAGCTACAATATTTTCGCAGCCATTTTCGCATATCCCTCATAGTGAGTGCTTTTTCTTCGTCAGACATTCAGAAAGGAAATAGTCACGAAAATATTTACTAGCAAAAACTGGTATGGATTGTCTATTCAAGCTAAATGAACACACTTAAGTTACTTCAAATATAATTATATTTCATTGCAGTTAGCTGGTCAATTTTTTACCTTGAAAATCTATTACGTTTTCAGGTCCTATGAAAATAATGCGCTTTATGTTGGGAGTAATGGCCAGCATTGTTTTTGCGTACTTGTCTGAAAATTTTCTGCAAAACTACCCTTCTGAGTTTTGGACGTCGACATTAATTTTCCCAATAACAGTTGTTTCTGTTACTTCATGGTTATCACAGTGGTTGCCCGAAGGTACCGCTATCCATTTTGCTCGGTTTTCACTTGGTACTGCTCAGGTTAGTGCTTGATTAAATCTAACGCTGTCACTAGCTGTATTGAAACAAGTTTACACTAATCTAATAATTTTACATTACTAAAAATGCCTCTCTTAGATCTTACGATCTAGCTAATATACTTTTAGTGCTATGGGTGTAATGTTTTATATAATTTGTTAAAAATTTTGCTTGAATCCTACTTGTTTGTATTTCTTGGTATTTCATTGCAGATATTTAAATCGTTATTTACAGATTGTTTATGGATTATCGTTTATCAATTTAATATTTATTTGTATCCGTGCAACTCGTATAGGAAAAATTTGGAATCAAAACGGTTGTGCAGTATCATACTTACTGTGCATTTCATCTGTATTATTTCTAATCCTTGGTGACGGTCTGGCATTTAGTTTTCTTTCACTAATTGCAATCATTTTCTTCATTCCATTTGTTATCGATGACGGTATGCTATTTGTTCCTATCTTTAAATATTCATACATCTAAAATTTCTTGTTATTTTTTGGCTTTTTTTCTTTTATACCAAAAATCTTCTTACTTTCACTTCCTTAGTTTTTTTGTACATTAATGATGATTTGACGAGTTTTTTGATGCTTCACTCTTTGTTTGAGAATTTTAGTTTATTTTATTTTTGTTTTTCAGAATATTACCTAACTGTATTCATTGTTTTCCTATCATCGCATGGTTTCTATTCTTTATCACATCAACCGACATTCTCATCAATTCCATGGCAAGCAGCCTTCATAGGTGTTCCCGGCAATTTTGCCATCCAATTAGTACCGGCTGCACTTGTTGTTATACATATTTTTGCATCGCAAATCCTCACAAGCGTTGCACTACCGATGCTAGTCATGCAACAGAATTATCGTCAATCCGGTCTTTCAAAATGGACTTACAAATTGATATTATTGCATTCGTTAAAGGTTAATTGTAATATAAATTCCCGCAAACACTTGGCGATAAAAAGAAAAGTATCATGGACTTCAGTCTTTTTCTTTTTTGAATTTTGTTTTTCGATTTTACCATGCTTTACATCTAATCACCTCATTTGGAGGAACGATCAATCGACGTTAATCATTAAAATTAATTTGAAAAAAATTAAAATTGAAGTTAAAATTAATTGGTCACGATGTAACGAATGTTATGTTTCATAATTCAACTCTCATAATAATGTAAAAACGAGGAATAGAAGCGCAGATAAATGCTGAAGTCTCTAAAAATTTTATACTTTGTACTATGAAAGTCGTTAACGACAATAAAGATAACTCCTCCTCCCGGACATGTTTACAATTTTCAGGAAAGATAATCCAACTTTTTTAGACTAAACTTTCTCAAAAAATCAAAAACCGCAATACAACCAAATTTCAGGCGCTCTCAGTATGTACAATGGCTACGATACACCGTCGGCATTTGATGGTGTGGAAAATCTTCGCGCCGAAATTTATCTTTGAATCAATTTCTTTATGTGTTGTGTGTTTTACACTGCTAATTACTAACTGTATTTTTTGGAAGATAGTCGTACCGCCACCTCCTGATTTCACTCTTAAAAAATGTTGACTGGCTTTTCCGTTCTTTTGGTGTTTGAAATTTCTCACTAATCAACATTAGAATTGTCCGTGTAAAATGTATTTTTCTCAGGGTTTTACGATTACTTTGACAACTTTTCATCCGAAATTTTTTCCGTTCTTTATTTTGCAGTTTTCATTTAGTTCATTTATATATGTATATATATTGTTTTCATGTTTTGTTGAAAAAAAACTCTTCTACGATAATTAATACGTCCGGGTACTTAGGTTTTCGTTTTCTTGATCTAGTATGGTTTAGTGTTACAGTTCTAACTCCATATTTGGATCTAGAAATCTTCATATACATTTAAGACTACATTTTCCAGCTTAAGTTTCAGTTAACTACTTCAGGAAAAAAATCTTAGGCTACTTTACACAAATAATCGCCGATGTATTCATCTACGATGACTTACGAAAGGTGTATGGACTAGCTGCTTTGATTAAAATTGGCCGTCTGACTCTTTGTTTACAATGTTAATAAATTTTTATGCAATCAATCAATAACCACACAATTCAGAGTTTCTTGTCGATCTGCGAACAGATCATTGGAACAAACATGGAAGAAATCAATACTAAGACTAGGTGTTTTCTGCATAAGTTCGAAGTACTGCAGTAGGCTTTCTTCGCAAAGGCCATTTGATGCAATAATATTCGCTAGAACAACTTGTTCGGGTATGCTACTTTGTGCCCACCTTTCTACCGCAAATTCTTCAAGTCGTGGTAGTAAGGCTGTTCGTAAAATATCCAGATGGTTATCAATTTGAGCGGATATCTTTTCGGCTCGTGCATCAAATTCACTCTGTAACCAACTAATTCGATGTTCTTTCATCGCTACTGCAAGAAGACCTATGCGGCTTTTTTTAATTTCAGCATCAAGTTCCTGTAAAAAAAAAAGTACGATAGCAATATCATCTAAAGCGAAAGTGAATTTGGAAGCATTTTGCACTGCATGCTGATAGAGCTATTGAATTCAGATTTGACCTGTAAATGCTTTCTTTTGTTCTAAGGACTTGCAAATGTTCTCACCAGAGGTGAAAGTTTGATAGTGTTATCAAATAAAAGAGTTAAGAAATTACCGCGAATTTCCCAGTATTAGGTAAAAATTCATTCATTGTGGAAATACATGTTGCTCTTCTTCGAGGATTATCCTTTGTGGCAATAAGATCGACCATCAGCATCTGCAATGTTAAAAATGAAATGCTCTCCCTCTGATACAAGCAAAAATTTTTGACTGTATGTCAAAGAACCAAAATGACGATTACACTCTTAAATCTTATAATTCGTCTAATTAAAATTGTTATATATTGTTTAACTGAAGCTTATCCTCCGAAAATAATGATTTTATCATCGAAATATCAAATGAAAACATACGAAAGTTGTATAATTTACCAACAATGTATGAAACTGCTCGTTCAATCCTCAGTGCGATACATTCTTGGTTTATAGATGGAAGTTTATAAGTCGTCAATTGTTTTGTTAGTTCTCGAACAATTGAATAATCCGTATATCTCCGATTGCCAATAATATATTTCATAATGAAAAAAGCAAATTCGAGATGCATCACACTCGTGAGCGATGATATTAACAGTCGTGCAACTTTGACGTAATTATACCTTAATGCATGACGTACAATTACTTCGTGGAAATCCATCGATCTAAAAATTATCAAATCAGTACCAAAACACGAAAATCAACAACGATAATGAATTTTGTTTGAAAATTTGAATTAATTATTCGTATACTTTTTATCATATTTAGGCAATCAAATTCGTAATGTTAGAGGATGAGAAATACTCACAATTCCTGATTTATCTACCGATTTCTAACACAAAGTTCTGGGCGTGAATGATAGTTTAGAAAAGGTTGAAATAATGATTTATCGAAAATAAAATTGCTTCAAACTCACCACCAACTACTTTCCTGACAAGTCATTGGTAGTTTCATACATCTGAAACAATTTGACGTATCCTGTGTGAAGTTGCAAATCAAATAACAAAACCTAAAATATACCAACATAAATATCAAACAAAGAAAAAATACTCCTATTCACAGATTCTCAGTAAAACTATACTTGCTATAATTATTCCTTTAATAACATACAATAAAAATAAAAAGCCTAGTTTGTCAATGAGAAATCTGCAAAATGTACCAAACATAAGTATAAATCACAAATTCGATTATAAGTTATAAAGTCTAAATAAAGTTGACAAATTCATCCAATTCCAATTGAATGATTTCGTTATGAATGAAGCGATTAAAAAAAATCACATATGTCAGTTACAAAAATAAAGAAAGAAAATCCAAAAAACATTAAGACTAATTTATTTTACCGAAAAAAAAGAAACGCATAAAATATTGTACCAAATGCTTTCAAACATTATTAACAGTCGGAATACATTTTAAAAAAAATTGCTGATCTGAACAAGAAAAATGAAATCCATTACATACGTACATCAAAACACATGATATCAAACAAACGATTCATCATCGTCTTCTGTGTATTGTCCTAAAAACACCTATGTTTCCCCACCAAAAAAAAAAGTGCAATGCTAAGTGGTAATAAAAGGTTACATTTTCAATACTTAATATGTATTCTATCATAAATTTCCAGCAATAGTTGCAGTAAATGGGAAAAAAAAACCTGAAAATATGAAAACAATCAGCGTTGAGAGGCTAAATAATTGCAATATCCCAATGCCAAATGACCGCAAATATTTTTTATTCGATATTTATCCAACAAAAACGATTAATAAGAAAAGTTCACTTTCAAGCATAAATGTATGCAAGTTCAACTTCGATTCTTAAAAGTTGGCATGAACAAGCAGTTCCATTGTATATTTTTTAAAGAAAGTAAGTTTTCGCTTCGTACATTTCTTTCCCACCAAAATTTTTTCAGTGCAAGATCGCCATCATCAAATCGAATAATAATGACGGAAAATGAATAATTATTCAAGTTTTCTCTTACTCTAAAAGCTTTTATTTTTCCATAATTCTGACTGATAATTAGAAAATACTCTGCACTCAGGATATATTAACATTATCGCAATATCAATAAAATGAACATCAGTTCAATGCAAATTAGATAATTAAGGGAGCAAATTTACTTTACTCATCATACTCCTTCCTTTTATGACATTTCCCTTCCACACTCACATTACAACCCAACATCTAAGTAAAGAGAAAAAAGAGTTCTATGGTAAAATTTTGCTTCTGTTTCTAACCAGAAAAGTGGAAAACAAAAAAAAAAGAACAAATATACGGTTGATTGAAATTTGCTGCATTCAGGCTATAGATCAAGAAAGAACAAAGGAGAAAAGTTGAGGAAGCAAACTTATAACTGAAAAAAATACGGTTACAGTTAAAATGGATTTACATCAAGCCAGCTATTCAGATTTTTCTACTGAGATGAATATTTGTATCCATATTTTTCATTTTGGCAAATATTGGCAAAGCAGCAACACGTGCATTCCACTACAGATTAGAACAGCTTGCCAAAAATGAGTCCAAACATCAGGGCAGAAAATGCAATCAGTACCGTCTGAAAATGATTTTCATGAAAATGTGGTGCCAATAAATTGGAAACAGAAGGTGTAACGAGGAAAATAATCCCTTTTCCTAAAGTCAGTATGTACTAAAAAGAACATGAAAACCGTAATTCTATCTGCCATTATCCATCTATACTGTATGTACGGGAGGAAATCATTACATTCAATGGACCTATATGGCTATCATATAAGTAGAACTAGAAACCTTCAAGGTGTCAAGAAATGTAAAGTTTGAACAACGCATATACATCAAACAAATTACAACTCACCTGAAGAATTGTGATCCCGCCTTCTGATATCTGATTACCTCGGACTTGCGGAATTGCCTCAAGTGCTGCAAGCCGAGCCTGTAACAAAAATTTTAATTAAGGTACAAATCATGCGTTTTTTTAATAAAGCAAAACAGTCCAACTTTAATTATCAGAAAACATACTCAAAAAATTGAACAATGGAAAAGCAATATCAAACTGCAAAACTACAAAATCTATTTTGCTAACCTTGAGGGAATTATTGTCCCTTTCTAAAATTGCCTTCGCAGCCTCCACTCTATTCTTCTCTTCCATAACTTTCCGCACTTCGGCATCCATATTCTAAATCACTTTAATATAAAAGAACTTACCAGAAACGTACATTTAAAATGAAAAACAATGTCTCTGCATCATAGTTGGCAAAGTTGTTTTCATACTAGTTTAGAAAATAAGTATTACAAAATCTAGAGCAGTAAACATTACCGCAGCATGTCCACCAGTAGTAGATTTTGATTCCGCGGGTACTCGAGGCGGTGTCTTGTCGCCTCCGTATTCCGCAGCAGGAGGGTGTTCAAATACCACTCGCAATTTTGAATCCATAAGATCGGAGGGTTGTGCTTTTTTCCAGATATCATCTGTATATTTTTATATCAGATATTTTTCAAGTGCTATCGCAAACCACAATTATTTACGGACCTATCCTCACTAAAGATTCCGAGAGCCGATCAGAAACTCCACTGTTTCTAACGTTTGAAAAAATCCATGAAATGAAAGCGCTCATACAGCGACTAAAGCTTCGATCCTATGGCGGACAGCCATACCTTGGGTTCCGTCTTATTCAGACGAGGCTGACTAGTCCACCTCAGACATTAGTCATCAAAGCTAAATCATCGCGCATACAACGGAACCGAACTCAAAGTGCTTAGCTCCCAACGACTTCTTGAGCCACCTGATCATCCATACCATTATCCCTATCGTTTTAAAATCGAGCGGCAAATGAGAAAAATTATAATTAAAATTCTTGTTACTTGAATC
The DNA here is from genome assembly GCA_013365335.1 of Madathamugadia hiepei. Classification (NCBI taxonomy): domain Eukaryota; kingdom Metazoa; phylum Nematoda; class Chromadorea; order Rhabditida; family Onchocercidae; genus Madathamugadia; species Madathamugadia hiepei. The sequence continues at coordinate 33,879 of JABVXS010000321.1, forward strand.
TAATTCTACCAATATCTTCGAATTATATTTTAGATATTAACGACTAATTTTAATGAAAACTATAATCGGTCCATCAAAAGGCATATAATGGAAAACTCTTATCAAAAAAGTTATTTAAGCATTTACCTAAAGAGAGATCTCCCGGAGGCGCATAAATGCTCTGTACCATGAATTTATGCTTTGCATGCTCCATTTCTACACTACTGGATGCATCAAGCGGCTGAAGCATAACCGCCACGTTACACGTTTCTCCTGGGCTGAGAATACTTGAATTAGGACGGACGCAGTACTGTTTCGGTGCTGTTGTCTTCACCTAAACAAATAAACTGAATTCCAAATCGATCTTTAACCCAAAAATGACATCCAGTATTTCCGAACTTCTTTCCAGAATTCTTGAAGCAATGAACTGTCTTATGTTAGTGAAAATACCTCATGAATAAATAAATTTGCCTCTTTCATCATAAAAAGTTGTTTAGGCGCTTTTTTGCAGCACTGAAATGTATCGTCAGTCCAAGTAACTTATAAAACAATAATAAAACATTAAAAAATCTATGCAAGAAGCAAAATAAGAATGCAAAAAAGTTTATATCTACAAGAAAAAACATTCTACAAGAAACCTGGATTTAATTTTCCATACATGCACCTAAGTTCCGAACAAAATGAAGCTCCACGTACCTTGAAGCAAACCTGACGTTCTGTAGGGTTCCGTAACCTCATCAGACAAGTCAACACATCATTGAAAGGACCTGGAAAAGCAAAATCATCACTTTATTTTCGTTTAGCTTCCTTCGATCTATTTATAAACAAGACACTGTTTTACTCAGCAAAACATGATAAAGCCAACCCTATTTTGGTCTTACAGAGTTTAAGAAAGACCTACCGCTAAACATAAGCTTCATTTTAATTTAACCTAACTCTTAGTAAAAGCTATCCTTTCAGCTAACAAATCGTAATTTCGCTTGCGGTAATAATACATCATGTAATACATCAAAAATGCTTTCAAATGGAATTATTAAATGAAAATGAAACCTTTAAAGACAAGTTCATGCGGAGGGTCAATCTCGAGTACTTGCACGGCTCTCGACATTTCTGATTCAATACCGAAGGATAAAATTCTAGTCAACTAACCCCCTGAAATTACGAAACTCTATATGAAGTATCACGTACAATTCACAGTTCAACCAATGCAATTAACCAAAACACTCACAAACGTTAATATTCTGCTGATGCAAAACAAAAATATTAAAACAAATCCACAGGAACAAATTACAACAATGTATCCACATGAAAAAAAGAAAACTTTCAACAGATTTCGACCCAAAAATTATATATTTTTTAATTCATAATAGATAAACGCAATACTTTCTTGATATTGTCCGGTTCAAGTTAAGATGAAGGTACATTAAATTCGATGACTTCTCATCTAATTAAATTCACTGCAAAATGCACATTCTCTCATTAGAAATAAATTTAAAAAATCAAAAAAATTAAAATCAGGAAAATTCGTGAAAACTTTGTTCGCGGATTTATAGGATGAAAAAGTTCATAAAAAACAATTGGCAACCAATACTTATAGTAGAACTACTACAATATGATTTGTCCAAATCAACTCGCTTTATTCCTAATAATTTTCCATTACCTATCTAAAACAGATACAGAATTGTATTTCTTTAGAAAATCGAAACTTTAAATGGGATTTTAAAATTCCCCTTTTTCCAAATCCCAATGACAGTTTATGAGGCGGAATAGAAAGGAAGCACCGCTATGGAACAAGTTTGGATAATATGCGTCGCATCGCATATGACGATAACTGAAAAGTTTTCCACAACATATCAATAGCATAGTTAGCAACAATTCCCCAATTCTTCATATTTTCTGAAAATGTTGTCTGATTTATACTCTCAAGCACGATAATTTTGCTTTTGAACAAAGTACAAAATCAGTACAACTAAACCATCCTAACGAAGTGTAGAAAGAAAAGAAGGAACGAAATTTTTTTAGAGGATTTACTCAATTTTTAAAAAAAATAAATACAATGCACGATTCAAAATAGTCGTAAAAAGGAAATTTCCATTACTGCAAGAAGTATGGAGAAATTATCATCACTAAAAGTGCATTTATGCTGAAGTTTATGCCTAAAAATGCACCAACCCTAGCCTACTAGCAGCTCCGCTATCAAATTCTATGAGAACAAAAGCAATCAGATGTGCAATACACATACATACACACACGCACATGTAAATATATACATTTACAAGTGCGTACAAAATTCAAATAATCAATTGCGTTCAAGTAATCAATTGAGGCAAACGTAAAATATAGTTTACATGGCAAAGTGTACGATGTTAGATAGAATGTTAGACGACGATGCCGGATGAACGGTTCCGGAAGTGTAGAGATCATCCCTAACAGAGCAAAAACTCTTCCATTTGCCGCGCGGAATGAATTATAAGACCAACGAAAATTACACACACATCACCAACTGAGACTCCCTTTATCCTCCCTCCCGACCATGAAGGGCAAAACTTGGTGGTTCGTGCTAAGAGTTCTTCGAATATTGTAGCGCCAAGCTCTCCCAAGCATTCCACAAACAATCACGATTATGTTGTGAAAAAATTATAAAAAAAATATTTTTATCGTTTACGCTCTATCAATTGTCTTCTCATTTCTTTCACTCACTATGGCTATCTCACTTTAACTTCCTTCAACCGGCAAGAAAGAGGAATCTAAGTGGTTCGTTCTAAGACTCCAGCATTACCAAGGGCAGATTTACAGTATAACTAAAGACAAATCTATAGTATGACTAGAGGCAGATTTACAGCATGACTATGGACAAATCTACAGTATAACTAAGGGCAGATTTCCAGCATGACTAAGGGCAGATTTACAGCATGGCTAAGAGCAAAATCCCTGTGTTAGATATAAACTTCTGGTGATGTACTTATCGAATGCGTCGGCATTGTTAGCACTGCAACATACATACACACACGTATACGAGAGAACCTTGCACACTTCAGATGTCACGTCCATTGTTACCTTGAACATAAACCTCCACAATGTACGTACTCGTGCGCGTCAACATACATTGTTCCACACGTGTACACGGCTACTTTTGCACGGAGCAATTTAAACAAATATTTGATTATTAAAAACTGATAATTTTTCATTGTGATCTGTGATAATGCAAAGAGATAAACCAATGCTGCAAAGACTACAGTATGTTTTTATTATAGGTGGGTAAGAGATAAGAACCCTTCCATGTTACGGCTTGAAATAGAAGCTTCCCGTGATGCTTTCCTTTCCTCTGCGATTTTATTTGCTCTTCGTACCTTTACAATTTCTTATTTACCTTTACCATTACCTTCGGCTTACCTTACCTCCGCCTTACCTTACCTCCGCCTTACCTTACCTCCGCCTTACCTTACCTCCGCCTTATTTTACCTCCGCCTTACCTTACCTCTGCCTTACCTTACCTCTGTTTTACCTTACCTCTGCCTTACCTTACCTCTGCCTTACCTTACCTTAACTTACTCTATGATTGTTGTGTCGTCACCAAATTTAGAGAGTAACTTACAACCTCAAACTTGGGTAATTAAACCTTTATTATAAACACGATACACACGAGAAAAAAGCAACATCAAATAAGGAAAACGATTAT
>JABVXS010000322.1:0-15219 GCA_013365335.1 Madathamugadia hiepei
GTGTGCTGCTCCGAGGAAACAGCCGGGGGGCGGAGGACGAGGAGGAGTAGCTACGGCCCGGCACTAATTGTCCTACGGTCCGGTACCGATCCGCGGCTCGAGGGTTGGGGATTGCTACAGTAGATGATCACTGCCATAATGTAAAAATTACTGTAGAAATTTGTATTGAGAGAAGGTAGAAATTCACATGATCATTACTGTAGGAATAAATCACTGCAGAAATTTACATGGAAGTACGGTAGAAATTTGCACGATCATTACCGTACTTATATGCATATGCGAAATTTTATGCAAAATTTTACTGGTTACTTCGTTTTTTTTTTACAAAAATTTTTCGATGTAAAAAATAAATTTAATTAATTAATTTATTTTTTGTTACAAATAAAATTTGTAAAATGCCTGAAGAAGCGGATTAAAGATGGAAAATTTTTAAGATATTGACTTCATTAAAATTTGTCTATTGCTAATTTGTTAGTCGATTTTAATAATTTTTAATTAGTTCATTGTAATTTTGCATTTTTCTCATTTTTACATTTAAAATGTTTGATAGCAAAAATTGATAATTATCAATGAATTACAGGTGAATAAGTCATGTAATATGCAAATTCCTGTTGCCTCAGTGAAAACAAATTGCGATGAATCGGATATTGTTGAATATTTACAGTGTGAAAGTTTCATTGATCGCTTTTCCATTACACCATTTTCATTTATCAGGTTAGTGGTCAGTTGGTCAGTTAGTCAGTCAGTCAGTCAGTTGGTTAGTTGGTTAGTTGGTCAGTTGGTCAGTTGATCAGTGAGTCAGTTGATCAGTTTATCAGTTAGTCAGTTGATCAGTTGGTCAGTTAGTCCGTCAGTCAGTTGATCAGTCATTCAGTTGGTCAGTTAGTCATTTGATCAGTAAGTCAGTTGATTAGTTGGTCATTTGGTAAGTTAGTCAGTTGATTAGTTGTTCAGTTAGTTAGTTGATCAGTTGATTAGTTGGTCAGTTGGTAAGTTAGTCAGTTGATCAGTAAGTCAGTTGATCAGTTGATCAGTTTTTTTACACACAAATCTCAACAATTAATTATTTTTTTCAAGCTGGGTATTCAATTAAAATTCTATTTATTTTGCATTTCAAAATACTAACTTTCCCTTAATTAAATGTCACAAAATAACCAGGAAATCATTTTTTTTTTTTTTTTTGACTGAGTAATTTTATTGTACAAATTATTAATAATGTAACATAGTAGTACGAATAATTTAATTATTTCCAAATCATCAATTAAGCTCGAGGATATTTTTCTCATTAATGGGCAAAAGACATACCTGTTTTTGATAAGCATATATTGCAATCATTTTCAATTATACCACCCCTCATTTCGTATCCTTAATTTAACAAAAAATTCAGTGAGCACTCAGTGTTTGAGAGGATTCAATTGTCAGTTGTAAATTTAACAAAAAATTCAGTGAGCACTCAGAGTTTCAAAGGATTCAATTGTCAGTTTTAAATTTAACAAAAAATTCAGTGAGCACTCAGTGTTTGAGAGGATTCAATTATCAGTTTTAAATTTACCGAAAAAATTCATTAGGACATAGAGAATTTTGCACTAAGCGTACAAATTGATTTTCGATCCGCCTGATCTGTCCTTTATATAAATAATTTCACAAAATTAAACCATTTTAAGCTAATGCAAATTCATCCCTATGCAAACATAAAAGAGATACTCAATTGATTAATTGATCAGTGTAGTTGAAAAATATTTAATTTCCCTATTTGTGCTAGAAGAAAATTCAATTCAACCATCAATGCTAATTAGCAAAGACAAAAAAAAAAAAAAAAGAAAGCAAAGTTTCAAGTGACATTGAAAAAAAAATTTTTATCTATCAAATTTTAATCGCTTAAATTGTTAGCAAAAAGTAAAACATTTTTGTAAAAAATTTCAAAACAAAAATACATATAGGAGGGTGCGTGTTGCAAAATTCTACAATTGAAATTGTTGAAAAAAATAAATTTTTTAAATAATCAAAAAATCAATTTCGGACAAATATTTATGAGAGGTTTTTCTTTTTTCATTTTTTTTTTTTTTGTTATTGAAAAACATAAACTGAAAATTCCATAATAATATATGAAATCAATTCGTAACATTTCGTTAAAGAAGAAATTTTAACAAAAATTCTATAATTAAAAAGAGAAGGAGGATGGAGAGGGGAGGGAAGAGGAGGGAAGAGGAGGGAGGAGAAGGGAGGAGAAGGGAGGAGGAGGAAATGAACATTTTTTGCATTTTCCTGCTAATTAATTAAAGTTTTTATGTAATTGTATAAAATTGGATGAATTCTTTTTTCTTTTTTTTGCTAAAAAATATTGCTAAAGCAATTTTCAAAAATCAATCAGCTTAATTAAAAAGGAAGAAATTAAACATAAAAATTTTGCATAATTAATTATTCCTTTTTAGAAATAGCACAGAATGGGATGAATTTTGTGAAGTGATCAAAGATTATGAAAAATGCTTATCAAATATGTCTTGTCGTTTGGAACCAATAACATCGGCAAATTTGATACTGTATGGGACAATTTGTGGTCAAAAAGGGTCAACAACAAAATCATTCCTACCATGCCTTGCAGAATTTGCACGTAGTGACCGTGGAATGAAATGCAGCGAAGCATTTGTTGGCTTAGATTTATTGGAGAAAGATGGTTCGATAAAAATTTGTTCAACGTTAGTTAATTTCAAAAAAATTAAAAAATTTTTTTCATGCAATCAATTTTATTGATAAATAAATTCATTTTGGTATAACTTTTTGATTTTCCACCAAAAAAAAAAACAAACATTTTTTTTTTTCGAAATTTATGTTAAATAAAATTTTTTTGAAATTTTCAAATTCAACCAATTTTACTCCTTCCAAACTAGTTTTTTTTTTTATCAATTTTAAATTGGTGTTTTTTCGAAAAAAAAAGGATTAAAAAAATTAAAAAAGTAAATTTAATGTGAAAATTTTTAGCTTAGAAAAAATGCTTTCTTGTGCCGCATCCGATTTAACAGCCCAATGCACTGAACATGCATTACAATTTGTTGTTGGAATGATGCAAATTTGGGTGGAAAAATTAGATCCAAAATGTTTCATTGCGGGACCGATGAAAGGGAAGAAATTGGATGAGGATGATTTCTCAATTGATTCCAGTCCAATACATATTTCAATTGATCAAACCCAATCACCAATAACCAGTTCATCCATCAATCAACCAACTTCCTTGAAAGATTCAGAAGCTAGCAATTCATTGGAATCTGTTCATCATGCTCATGCCACTACTACCACCACCACCACCACCACCATTTCATCAATGCTGCAATCAAATTTGAAATCAGAATTTGCTACCGATTCGACATCATCAACAATTCATGAATTAAATTCAAAATTGGAAAATGCCGCCAAAAATAAATCAATCGATTCGTCATCATCTTCTATACAACAAACACCATCATCATCATCATCATCCACCCATGGCTTTTCATCGAATTCGGAATCAAGTGATAATGCTACGAAATTAAAAATGAAAGGTACTATTTCATTTGATATTTCAATTCCAATTTCTCCCTAAATTGCAAATTTAAAAAACAAAAACAAAAAAAATCCCAAATTTTTATAAAAAAAATGGAAAAAAACAAAACGAAAACAAACAAACAACTAATAATTCTTTTAAATCACTTCCTAAACATAAATATTTTTAAAATATATTTCATTGTTCATACATTTCCCATATGAAATTTTTTAGTAAATAAAATTAAAAAAAAAAAAAGATGAAATTTTTCCAATAAAAAAAAATTTCCTTTTTGTCTTTTTTTTTGTAAAATAATAAATTTGCTTTTTCGATGCTAATTAAAATTGTGATTAGTATTAATTTTTCCCTAAAATTGATTTACTAGAGTGTTTTTAATATGGGAAGTGTATGGAAAAAAAAAATTTATTTTTTTTTTTAATGCTTCCCTGTTAATTATTATGCAAAGTAATCAAAATGCTTAAGTGAAAAATAATTTCACAAAAATTTCCCTCAATTTCAATTTTAAATTAGCTGATCAAAAAAAAAAAAAGTATATGCAAGATTTTTTTTTTAACTTTTTTCATTTTATTTTGGTTAAAAAATAATTTTTTTCTTTTGTAAACTTTTGCAAAAAATTTTTTGCCTGAACTTATTTTCTTCATACAAATTCAGATTCCTCATTTTGTTGTAGTTTTTTTTTTTTAGAATCAGGACAAATGCGCCAAATTCCTTCGAGAATATGGATTTTGCAGCATGCAATAATTCTACCGTTATTAATAATGCTTTCTATGCCGTAAATAATTTACAGTGTAAAATAAAAAAAATTGCATATTTTAAATTTAAATGTCATGTAAATTTCATATTACTATTCCCGTCATGAAATGATGTCTGTTTGTGTTTTTTTTTTATTTTTAAATATTTCATCCCCACCATTTTTAGGCCTTGTCACTAATTTTTTTACCTGACAAAAGCTGTGTCGTTTCCTTTTTCTCTCCCCCCTCCCGAATTAATGAACAATGGAAAAGAAGCATTTTTGAATTAAAGGCTACTATACTACATTTCTATTTTTAAACCAATTTTTCATTCCCAACAGAACAGTTCGTTTTTCAATTGATAAAATGTCAAACGAAATTTTTGCAGATGAAAAGCTTAGCGAATATTGCTTAATCTCAACGACTAGTAGTAACAATCCACTTTTACTAAAAGAATTATTATGAAATTTCATAATTTTCAGTAGAAAAAAAAAATTATAATTCCTTTAATTTGGTAATTTTCCCGGTAGCTTCATTTGAAGATAATAATTAAAACTAAACTGAAACAAAATTTTATTGAAAAAAAAATTTTTTTTGGTAAATTGTTTAACATGTGAAAGTAATATATATGTATATTCCTCATTAATTAATTAACTAATGCCCAATATTTGATGGCAATTTATCCAGTTTCCAACCTCTTTTTTTTGTGAGCCAAGAAAATTATTTCAATAATGAATTAGTTCTAGCAAATAATTCTCAAGCTGACAAGTTTCTAAAATGAAAAAAAAAAATTCATGTAGCAGTAAGATATGAAAATGCATGCGATGAATGCAAAAAAATTCAATAATTTAGCCAAAACATTCTCCACCCTACTAATTTTACATTAACATCAAAAGCATTTTTGGAAAGAAAAAAGAAAAGAACAAGATTGTTTTGATGCTGAATAATTTTATTATTATTTTTTCATCATTTAATTACCACTAAATAATAATTGCTATAAATGAGCGTGAATGGTGTAAGAATTGCCAGAACATTTACAACAATTTTAAATTAACCACTTTGAATTTTCAAAGAAATGTACGCATTCATTCATTATCGGTTATCAGTTCTATTCCGAACTTTAGCGATTTGATGAATGAAGGTATGCATTGAATTCGAAATGAAAATGTTCGCAAAATGATTTGTCAACAAAATGATGTCAAAGTTCATCCTTAATCATTGCTTGTCGAGCTTTTGCCATTACCGGACAACCACCATAATCCGTGTCATCGCTTCCATTGTCACCTCCATCCTGCAATACCATTACTATTTTACTACTATTCGGCCGATTTTTTAAACGACTTTCCTCTTGTCCACTCAAACTTCCCCGCCACTGTCTGGCTCCCACCATGCAGACCACTGGTGACACTAGCAGGGACTGGACCTGTAGTCTTCTGGTTAGAAACCAGGCCTTCGTATTTGGCTACAGGATCGCCAATTATTGCAATACAGGAAAAAATTGTAAATTTGATTAAAATAAAAAAGAGTGGAAAATTTACCCAAAATGATTGCTGAATAATTTGCATTTCCGGTGGAATTTCAATTGATTGTTTACCAAAAATTTGATTTATTTGCGACATTTGCAAATGTCGCAATGGATGGATATCCGTAGCAGCTAATAAACCTCAATATTTTTCACCATAATTCACAAATCCTTCTTTTTAATTTCACCAAATTTTAAATTTCACATATTTTACAAAAAAAAAAATGTTTCAACATTTCTTGTTTTGCATGTTCGGTTTTTCTTCCTCACCTTCATTGAAATGTAATAGGTTAGTGTTAATGGGTTGTGTTTTATCAGATGAAATATTTAATGAAAAAATTTTAATTTTTGAATTGGAAATAAAATTGAAAAATTTTTTTGAGCTTTAATTAATATGTCCAAATAATATTACATGCAATAAGTATTAATGAATTCGACTCTGTTAGTTTTTTTTTTCAAATATTTTAATATTAGGAAAAAGTATTAGCAGTCTTTCTCGTAAAAAATTTAATTAATATTATTGAATTAATTATAAGTTAAAATTATAATTGCTAATATCAAACTTGTCGGCTCAATAACTGCAGCACTAGCAATAAGTGGAAGAAAATTTCCGCTTTCCATGCCTTTTTCAACATCAAATGCGTAAAGTTTTCCCTGAAAAATCAATTTACGGATTGATTTTGAATTAAATGAATTAAAATTCAATAAATCCCTAAAACTGAATATTTGTTTTCATTCAATTTAGTTGCTTTATTTCAGTTTTTTTTTAATTTTTATTTTATTCAATTTTTTTCAATTTTACTCGAACATAAAATTTATTGTTTTATTGAAAAAGTAATTTAAAAGTTGAACTGGAAAATTTCTGTCAAAATTTTAAGTTTACATTTTGATATTATCATGTATTTATATAAATTGAAATAAACTGAAAAAAGGAATATCATCTTCTTCCTAGCATTTGTCCCACGTGGTTGTAGGGTCTCCGCTATTGTAGAGCGTCATCTGCACGTCGCAGTTCTGTGCTTCGTCCATAAGCCAGACACCCTTGCTCATCATGATTCGCATATACCATGTCTTGTCCATGCACGTCATCGTTGGAGTACGCCCTAGCATTCATGCGACTGCGAATAGATTTGCCCCACCGACCCGTCAACAAATAGGAATATTATCTAATTTAGAAAATGATTGTAAGATAAAATTATAAAATATTTCAAAAACAAAACAAAACAAACCCTTAGAAACAGAATCAATCTCTTCGATTGATCATTGATTTTAATTGAATTAAATATTACATCCACTTGCTTTGGTTTCAGACTAAATGTTTTGAAATTTATTTTGAAAAAATAAAAAAGAAAGTTAACAAAAAGCAACATTTAAATCAATTTCATTTCTGAAATCTTAATTTACCAAAAAATATTACATGAATTTAGTGCAAAAAACACGAAAAACCAGTAAAAAAAAAAACAATCGAATTACTATTTTCAAGTAAATTAAAATTAATTAATTCAGAAGAAAAAAAAAAAAAACAAATTAAATTTGATAAAATTTTTTGCGAGCCAAAAAAAATTGAAAAATGAAATTTTTCAACATTCGCTCAATTCCAAAACTTAGCTATATTTTTCCAATTATTTGAAAATTAAAAAATAAATAAATTGGAAATTTATTTTCGTACTATGTCCAGTTCGTAATTATCAATTTAATTATGATAATTGCTAATTATCCTGCTATGTAATTACGATAATTGCCAATTATCCTGCTGTTCCTTACCTAAAACTCCGATAACTTCGAACAATTACTAAAATTCTACGGCGATTATTAGTGCCGTCAATAGTTAACAATTAAAAATTTGTCCAATTTTCAACTATAAATATTTTAATGATCGTAGTTGCAAGGAATGAAATTTCAATTATAACCGATTAATTATCGTTGTGCAAATTACAAACGACGATTTCGAGCATAATTCAGCAAATTTCATTTTCTCCACTTCAATACCATTATCGATAAATAAAATTATTGGTTGCAATTGATGTGTTAAAATATCGGATGTAAATCCATTTGTGATATCAATCTAGAAAAATTTCAATTTTCAAAATTTGAATTTGAATTACATAGGAAACGGTGATGATGGATGGGAAACAAAATGTATGCCCTAAAAAAATTTTTAAAAACAACAAAATTTAATAATTTTTCAAAAAATTAATTCCACATTTTCTTTCATGAAATAAATCCTTCTTTGTTAAAAACAATTTCCAAATAGGATGGCGAGGGTTGAGGAAAAGATGGAGAAACATTTTTTTTGTTTAAAAAAATTCCAGTATAATAAAAATTAATAAATACTTGAAAAATATTGATATAAAACAATTGATCCTCAAAAGCCTTTTGCAAAAAAAATTTTAATAAATTTTCGTTTTTTTTTTTCTTTTTTGATTAATCACCGAGCGATTAATATTTTTTTTACTCTAATAGATTTTTTTGCAAAAAAAAAAAAACAAAGAAAGCAAGTAATTTTTAATTTTTCTTTTCTTTTTTGTAAGAAAAAATAATTTTATATAATTTCTGCGCAAAAAAATTAAATTAATTAATTACACTTACAATTGCTGGTAACGATGAACTGATGACAAAGTTTGTCAAATCCGAAATTTTATAAATACCTGTGAAATCAATACGTTTTCGTTTTTCCGATGCACGAATTGTATAGATTGTATTCGAATGACTGTAAAATAATACCGCACTAATTTATTTCTAAATCTTTTGCTACTTACCATTCTTAAAGTAATTTCAAAAAGCTTTTCAAGTATTAAAAATAATCGATATAATCCATACATATCATTTATATCAATTATATTTAAAGCAAAATTTGGAAATGAAAAAAATTAAAACGAAAAAACAAAAAAAAATGTAGAATTTTTTAATGAAAACTATTTGAATTATCGAAACAAACAAAAAATTTTTTTGAAAACTTCAAAAATTGTTAATTTTTAAAATTTTTCTTCCAACCATTATGACAAAAATTTTTATCATTCTTTTCCCATAAATTATTTGCGGAAAATTCAAAAACTTTAAAATTTTATTCGTTCGAAATTTAGACAATTGCCGTAATTGCCTGAACGCTTAATGTAATTGTGCAAACAACTTTCATAATAGTGTTTTACATCTACTGTGGTTGTTTCGCCTTTACTGTAATTGTTTCTGCGTTTACTGTAATTGTTTCGGCATTTACTGTAGTTGCACTCAACATTCAAAATTAAGCTTTTGCTGAATTTGTTTTCTGCAAAAGGAATTAATACAAATTGTGAATTATTCAGTTCAAAAAATTATTTAATTAGAGAATTACCTTTTCTTAATTAAATATACAAAATGATATTTTCCTTTCAAATTTTCAGCCATTTGAAAAAAAATTTTTGCTTCATTACTGCTGCGATCATTAAAAATTCCATTTGTTATCGCTGGTCTAATTCCATCGAAGAATTCCAATTTACCTTTAAAAAAACAGAAATTAATTTTTTCGCTTTATTTAACATAAATTTATTGAGAACTTTCAATAATTAGTAATTAAAATTAATTAATTTGGTTTCTTGTAAAATGAAAGTTAAGCTGACTGGGGAAAATTGAATATTTTAGTTAAAAACTAAAATAGATGAAGTTTATTTAGCTTTTGAATTATTTAATAATTCCATTGTCAAATTTACACTTTGTTAATTTAAGACAAAGAATTTTTCACCAGTGGTCTCTACACTATGAAATTTTTACTACAATCGAAGAACGTTGACCTCTTCAGAGCTGCTTACAGAATATGAACTGGAGGGAATGGTTAGGAATAAGTGCAGGGGAAGGGGGTGTGATTTAATGGTGGGAGCCGTACAGTGGCTGAGAGGTTTGAGTGGTGTGGCTAGACGGAGCTGCCCATTTCACGTTGAGGATGTCTGTCACATCAGGACCAATACACTCACCATAGTATGCTTCTCACGGGATCCCTTGGGCAAGATGGTGAAAGCGGAGAGACGAGTCATGTGGTTCGCCTAACCAGCGAGTGACTTAAAGATAATGGTTAAGACAAGACAACTTCCTTCCCAGCAAGCTGGCAAAGAGTTGTTGTGAGGTGGACACGAGGAAACTCGTCGAAAAATCGGCCAAATAATTTTATTTTATTTTTTGAAATTTTTTGATGTGACTTTCTTTGAAATGCGAAATCTTTTGGATTGATTGCTAAGAATTAAAAATGAGGAATACCTGTTTTAATTTGTTTTAATTCATCATCTGAATGAATTTCTTGCGCTGGTGCTAGCATCAAACTAGAAAAACAACTTATGATAAAAAATAAATAAAAATAGACAAAATTTCAAATTTCAAATTAAAATTTTAGTACTTCTTTTATCGGTTCAACCAAACCATTATTATTGCAATAATAATAATAATCACCAAGTATTGATCAAGTACCAGCAAGTGAATAATAATATTCATTATCATTGTCTTTCCTAGGATTAAACTAAATATACCGCATTGTTATACCAATCATCATAAATAATGATCAATTTGCAAGAAAAAATTTTCGCAAAACTTTTTTATTAATACACACACAACACACAGATACACACATACACAGACACACACATATACACACAAAGAGTTAGTTAATTACAAGGTCTAAAAACTTGCAGTTGAACCCAATCGATATAATACGTTGTGTCACGTAATTCTTTTGTTTCGCCAAAAATACTGTTACGGTAGAATGCAAATATAGTATGATAATCAGCCGGCTTTGTAATATAATCATCGCATAATGCATCAAATTCATGACATGCTAATGCACCAAAAATATTTGTTGGATGACGTTCGTGAAAAAATTTTGATGCTTCCGACCATAAATAAAATGCATGTTTACTGACAATGTTTTCTAAAAAAAGCAACAATTTCTTACAATTCAATTAATCAATTCAATTTCATTAGTATATTTTGAGTTAATTAATCTTCGTGCGTTGTGTCTATTGACATACATAATTATAAGGTTACTTCAAATAAATCAAAAAAAAAAAATTAAAATTTAGTTCTAATTAAATAATTGTTTAAAAATACCATTATTCCAAAAAAGGATAAATGTTAATTGATCCATGTTTATTGCATCATCCAAGCTCTTTTCATCCATTGCTTTCAATTCATTCCAATTCAATTCCATTTCAAATGATCGTTGTTGTAATAGCAATGGTTCAATGAAATTCAATTCAAGTGGTGATCGTGAAATTGGAATTTTAAATTTTCCAAACTTTGGTTTATGTTGCTTTGCCATCAATTCCTGAATAATTCATTTTAAAAAATTTCTTGAATTATCAAAAACAACTTATTAGCCGATATTCAAAAAAATTGAAATATCCTTAAAATTGGAAAAAATGAATTTAAGTTTATTCAGTTAATTAATTGAATTTTAGAATTGATGAAAGAATATCAGTTCCATTACTCTTACAATTAAAAATCAAAAAAACAATTTTTACATTTTATAAAAATAATTCTTTAAAAAAAAAATGCATTGATTGCTCAATTTTTTTCTTATAAATTAAAAATTAGCTGATGAATTAACAAATTTAAAATTTCATGAAATCTGAGATGTTTATCGCATTAATTAATTGAGTTTTTAAAAATGGTAGAAAGAACATTTTATTCCATTATATTCTTGTCATTGAAAAATAAAGGAAAAATTAAATTTTATTGAAAAAATTTTTTTTAATTTTTTTCAACAAAAGCAAAACTATTAGAAGTAAACCATTTAATTAATTCCAGTGATTATAAATTAAAAAAAATGAACCAAAAAATAAAATTTTTTTTTCAAATTTACTTCATTTGTTATGCGATTGGCAAATCCAACTTCTTTGCAGGCTTCCTTGCTACAGTATACCGTTAGATCATGTATACCGTGTTGTGTAAGCACACTATAATTATTGATTCGTTTAAAAAAATTTCTCACGTAAACAGTAATTTGAATCTGTTCTTGGGAATAAAAAGGTTTATCTGTGAATTGCGCGTAACTCACTTTTTATGCAAGGAATAATATTACTGAATTACGCATATATTTATACGGAATCATGTTCGAATACACGTAGCATAAATGAATTTAGGCTTTGAAATCGCATAACCCACTTATACTTACTTGAGTAACGTTTCTATTCGACATGCTATATAAAATCGAATCACGTTACAATAAGTTTAATTTACATTTACATGCGTGAACCAATTAGGTTGAAATGCATACAGTTTATATCGCTTTTAGCTTGTCAATCCACGGTCATAACCAAAAAGACTAGCTTATCAATTGCAACTTGGTAGTTATCACAATTTTAATAACTAAATTATCGATAGCTATCACAACTGAGATACATAACTTATCAACTCCTAATTAATAGTTAGCAGTCTGATAAAACGAACTTATCAATTGCTACCTACCAATCAGTTACCATTCCTTAAACAACTGATTTATCAATTTACCTTATTAATTACGATATTAACTGATTAAAAGCTTAATTTGATAATAATAACAACGGTAATATTTTTATTATTAACTTATTACTACCATATTAGTAACTTATCAATTACTATACCTTAAGCGACTAACTAATCAACTACCATGTCCTGAATAACTAACTTATCAATTACCATATCTAAAATAACCAACTTACCCATTCCATAGAAGCTTAAATAATACTATTTTATCAAGTATTACTAAAAATGTTATCACAATTGAAATAACCTAACCTACTTTTTTCCTTTCTTATCAATTGTTATTTTATCATTGTTTTTTCTTTTCATAGAAAGAAATGATCTTTAATCATTTATAGCTAAATGAAATTTGAATTTAAATTTTTCCACTAAAATTGATCAACAATAACATTTGCAAATTATTAATTTAAAGTTCTCGTTCTGCTTAAGTTACTTTTACATTTGGAGAAAGTCAAATCTTTTGCATAAATGAGGTGAAAATTATCTTATCAAAACAAAAGGCTGCTTAAAAATTCACTAAAAACAATTGAAAAGTTGAAATTTAACAAAAACTTATGAATAAAACTTGAAATGCAAAAAATAAAAATAAAATTGATGAACAAAATTTTTATAATCTCAATTGATTTTGATTGATCAATTTGGAATTGAATTTTTGTAACTTATCAATTCAGTATTTTTTCGCGAATGATGTAAAAATTTCAATGAAACTCGAAGGACAAACTTTAGAAGTGATGCTTCCATTGTTGCTTTGTTATGATTAAGCTTTGCTACAAATTCATAAATAGCTTCTTCATTGTTCCTGCAAATTAAAAAAAAAAATGCGTAATGCGATAAATTTCACAAATGCAACTATTTAAATTACATTAATTAATTCTACATCAAAGCATTTGTTGGCTTAATTTTAAATGTATTTCAAGCAAAAACTATACTCTCTAAAATTTCATCAAAAAAAAAAAACCGGAAATAATAATATCCAATTCTAAGCACATTAGCAAGCAAGGCTATGATTTTTTTTTTTTCTGAAAAAATTTCAATTTGCTAAAATACTGCAGTTTACCCTATTTCTCTTCCTATTTCTACTCTCTTTCTAAAATCTGAAGATTCGGAAAATATAACCGGAATAGATGAAAATATTTAGGAAAATTAATGGAATAATTAATAATAATAATCGTATTCCGCGTACAATTAAGATAATTAAAAAAAGAAAAAATTTTTACGGATCCTGAACAATTAGCCAATGAAATGATACGTCCAATGAGTATTGCAAACATTTGGACAATCCATTTTGAGAACAATCAATCTGAAAATAAAAAAAATAAAAAATTGTGCTACGAATTGCTGGTAGCAGCACATTAGGGGGACTTAATAATTAATAAAGAATGAAAGCAAGAAAATTTTAATTTTTCCTTTAATAAAATTTTTTTTATTCAATGACTTACAGAAATAATTAATAAAATAATTGAAAGTTTTTTTTTTTTTTGTTTGCAAAAATCATTGCTTAATTTGATGGTTTAGTAGCGAAAAAATTTCAATGCTTTTGACTAATTTGGACAACAATTGAAATGCATATGCTTAAGCCACTGGTTCCCAACCTTGGTTCGATCAAACCTTAGGGGTTTGATAATGCGGCAGTCTCAGGGGGTACTCCACGAGGAGGTCCAGAGCAGGGAACGCTTTTTTTGGCGCGCTTCTCCCTCCCTTGTGAGAATTTAAAAATGTGCTGCTTTGGTGCTCTTCATACAGACTCCGTTCGCTAGAGGGAACACCTTGGAGACACACATTCGATTATATTGTGATTTTAAAAAAAAATTATATTTAATTTTTCACTAAGGAGGAGTTTGGTGAATACACATATGAAACTGGTGGAATTCGTTACCTCAAACAAGGTTGGGAATCACTGGCTTAAGCCAATGATAGTATTTTTCGGGGTGCGGAATCCGGAAGAAGACATGTTTTCTTTTGTCCTCAATTTTCTCCTTTGTAAATTAATGTATAAAAAAAAAAAACTTCAATTGTTTATTAAAATTCTCACTAATAATGTTTTTTTTTTTTTTTTTAACAGGGAAAAAAACAGGTCGTTTTCAAAAACCTTTTTTTAGAAATTCAATAATTTTCTAAACTTTTTCTTTTGAATTTTTTTTTTTTTTAAATTTTTAAATGGAAAAAATTATTGAAATATAACCTTTTCAACGATTAAATTAACTCGTACTTCTCGTTTCAAACGTTTGATAATTTCATCCAATACAGCAATCATTTGAGCACTAAAATTTTCATCCAATTCTGAGACCGACGTAATAATTCCATTTGTTATGCTTCAAATGTACTAACCTGATTTACAGTTGTACATATAAATGGTACTTATCCGGACTTCTGTTGGTACTAAACCGGGTGTTTTTCCTGATCCGGTTGATGTTGCTGTTGCTGTTGTTGTTGTTGTTGTTGTTGTTGTTGCTGGATCATTTTGTCTATTCAATTCGACACTTTTTTTTCTGGGACATTCAGCTCTATAAAAAAAAAGTCTTTGTTTTGTTTTTCGGTTTGTTTACATTTTCTTTTTTTTTTAATATAATGAATAAATATATTTTAATAATTATTTGCAGCAATAATTAACAATGCCTTAATTTATTTCAACAATTACACAGTAATTCTTTACCGTAGTAATTATGAATGCCTCATTATTTCAGATTTTTTTTTACAGTAACCGTTATCAGCAATGAAATACTAGACAGTAGCTCCATTACCGTAGTAATTATGAATGCCTCATTATTTCAGATTTTTTTTTACAGTAACCGTTATTAGCAATGAAATACCAGACAGTAGCTCCATTACCGTAGTAATTATGAATGCGTTAGTTTAGAATTTTTTACAGTAACTCTTATTATGAATGCCTCATTATTTCAGAATTTTTTTCACAGTAACCGTTATCAGCAATGAAATACTAGACA
>JABVXS010000322.1:15319-37528 GCA_013365335.1 Madathamugadia hiepei
TAGAATTTTTTACAGTAACTCTTATTATGAATGCCTCATTATTTCAGAATTTTTTTCACAGTAACCGTTATCAGCAATGAAATACTAGACAATAGCTCCATTACCGTAGTAATTATGAATGCCTCATTGTTTCAACAATGAATTTAAATAGTAATTTTCTACCGTACCGAAAGTCACCCAGTGAATTATTGAACAGTAACTTTTGACCGTATTATGAATATCAATGTTTGAACAACAAAATATTAATCTTTTTTTGCATTTCTACTGTAACAATTACCGATGATGCATGCTTTCGAATACTGAATAGCAACAGCATGCAGTAATAATTAATTAATAATGATATCGAAATTGTTTGGATTTATCAAAAAAAAATTTTAAGCTTAAATGTTTACAACAAAATTATTGCGCTAATATTTCCTTAGCAATGTTTCCCCAGGAAGTTTCTTTTCCAGATGACAAATCTATTTTTGATGACATATTTGCCAACCGGATCAGTACTATCTGGTTATCAATCCGGTTTGCAAAATTGACTCAGATGAAATGATCACAAATGCAAATTTCAAAATTTGACTATTTTGGTCGTAAATAATTTAGCTTAGATGATAAATTTGCAAAAAAAAAAAAATTTTTTTTTTCACCAATCAATAATTAAATTGAATTTTTTTTAACGAAATTTCAAATTTTTATTTTGCAAATTTTATCAATCATTCCATAATCTAGCATTCAAATCATGGTAAATTTATATTTAATTATTGTATAGAAAAAAGGTTGCCAAAATTTGTTTGCAAACAAAGAGTAAATTGAATTTTTGTTAAAATAAAAAAAGTAGAGAAAAAAAAAAAAGGAAGGAAGGAAGATAACTTACTTTACGTTTATTTCGATGAGAAGGATAGCAAAAGAAAAGTAAGAGAAATGCATGATGAATGGTAGTGGTAAAAATGTCATTCAACCGTATAAATTGAAAAAAGAGACAGAATGAAATGGAAGGACGTGCAGACCGGCAAATGAATGCTTCATAAATTCATTTAAAATTTCGAAATTAAAGGAATTTTACAAACAACACATAAGATATATTTAAACTTCAATGTCACATGCGATCTCATCATTTGTGCAAATGCAATGCAATGCATTCATCGATTGAAAAATCGAATATATTACATCATCAATTTGTACGATCGATCGAATGGATACCGTCCTCTAATTGGATGGATCGATCAAATATTGCCATTCTTAATTCGACCCGGTCGATCAGTGAACAGCATCATCAATTCCATCGATCGATTAAAAATATATACTCCAATTTTGTGACCGTCGAACGAGAACGATTTTTGAATTCAAACAGCAAAAAAATTCAATCAGGCATACACCATTTTTAATTTTTAATCGACCCGATCCCAATGAACACCAATTTCTTCATTCGGTTTCAAACAAATTGTTGCAGTGCATTGATATGATTGCGTAATAATTTAGTCACTTCAATGGTTTCAGTAAATTATTTAAATTTTTAGCTAAAATTCATACTAGCTGTTTTATAATATTTCCATAAAAATTTTAATTGATTTATTATTACGATAATTTTAAGTAATTATTTCATTCTTTAATTAAAATTTAAGTGAATTTTTGTAATACTTTAAATATTTAGTAATAGCTGGAAGTAATTAAATGATTTCAAGTAATTATTATTTTTTGATATTTTGGTTAATAAGCAAGCTTTTTTTGGAATATTTCGATAAAATTTAAATTAATAATTTTGAGATTGCAATGATTCAATAATTGGTTGTTACAGGAATTAAATTGCAGGACCTCTAGAGGTTACTGTAAGCCATAACTTTCCATTTTTTAATTAATTAAGAGTTTCGATAATTGAATAAAAAATAATCGACAGCAACACTTCAATAGATTGATTATTTCCTTTGGTCTTCCGGTAATCCATTTGCAGAACTATCGAAGTTTACTGTGTAAGCAATAAATAAAAAAAAAAAAAAACCAGTTTTTTGAACAAAATACTGGTTTTTAATTACAGTAATAATGACTAATTTGATTTTTTTCATCATCAAGAATTTAATTAAATTCATTAAATAGGAAAAAAAGTTACAAAATTACGTTTTAAAAAAGGAAAAGACTTCAAACCCAAAAATTTTATTAAATTACACGACGGAATTTCTTGCTGCAAAACTAAGAACTTTTATTACACCAGATTTTTCGATTTTATTTTAAATTCCTGCTTATGGAAGACGAAAAAAGCATTGGAAAAAAGAACTTCCAGTTTCGAAAGTACCTTTGATACAGAGCAATTGGCTAATTAACCATTGCTGTGGGCTATGACGAGACCGGAATTTCTGTTGACAACAACGCTGATTTCATTCGTTGCATAATTTATCAATATATTTTTGATTTTGATTTACAATTTCTCACCAAATAACATTTGTTGCTACGTTGACTTCGTTTTCAATCAAATGAAAGTCAGATTAAGTGAAAAATGCAAAAACTCTAAATGAAATGACAAGCCTAGCAACTTGAAATGATCAATTTTTGCAATTATCAAACCAATAATCGATTTTATTGTAATATTAGCAAGGATAGAATAAGATAACATGAAAATATTAATTAATTAGATTTTCTATTACGATGCCCACCACTTCTACCACTGGATTTACGACCATTCTTTTGTCTCATTTGGTTTTGCCGACGATTATCTTTCTTCAGTCGAGCATCCACAACCTTCAATAAACACAAGTCCGGCTGTTTGATTACTTCAAAAATAATAAATGAAAGAGTGGGAAAATTACTCAAGTATGAACCAATCATAATAATAGCCTGCAATTATCAATGACTAATTAATGAAATAATGAACATTCTTCATCAATAAAGTACTTATCTACTTTTTTTCTCCATTATGACAAAATCACTGATGATGTGATAAAGCTTGCCAAAGACTTTCTCATTCATGAAAACAATCTCATGCCGCAATTTCACAAAGGATCATTATTCCACACCAACGACTTACTTTATATGGTCCTTTTGGTCTCGTCAAACTTCCTCGTTTACCTTTCGTCATTACCGCATAGGTTACCTTTTTCTTCTCCTTTATTGATGAAGCTGTCTTCCGGTATAACCTTTAAAACATTGATTTGAATTTTAATTTCTAGAAAATAACCATCAACGCCGTCAGTAGAAATAATTTCGGGCAACAAGAAAATAAAAAACATTTTCATCAAATATTGCAACGATTGCTGAGCTTACTTTCGAATTTCTCGAGCTTTTTCTGCATCCACCATATTTTCACTTCCAATGATACCTTCCGCTCTTTTCTTTGCCATTTGTAATTTTCGATCTCGTCGTTTTTTCTTCCGTGCTTTTGCTTCAGCAACTTTTTTGATTGTTCGCGCGTTGATATCTCGCATACGATTTTTATAGAATTCCACTCGATCCTAAATTAAACATTGAGAGAACGCATGAATCACAATAAACACCTTTTCGTGAACAGATACCGAAGCACAAACTTTCATCACGCTTTTTTCAGAAAAACTTACTTTCGAAACTGGAAGTTCCTTTCTGCAGTGCTTTTTTTCGTCTTCCATAAACCAATCAGGAAGTCCCTCATCATTGTTTGCGTACCTAAAAATTTTCAGCTCTAAGCAAAACGCATAATTTTGAAAACTCAGAGTCTGACTGTCTCACCAAAGTCTCTGATCCTACAAGGTCCTTAGAACACTTCTGAATAGAAAAGCATGTGTATGTCTAGAGAATAAAATTATTTAAAAGAGCATGAACAAAAAATTTGATTCGCTATCCAAAGTAATGATATTTAAAGAACCAGCAAGATATAACCGCCAGTTACCTGTGCCATCCAAAATCTTCCACGTCTCGTCTTGTTTTTGATGAGTATATTAGTTGTTCTCCAAGTGCAAGTAATTCAGGCGATAATTTTTCTCCTTTACGTAAACAAAAACTGATTATACAAACATATCAAAAGAATTAAAAAATAAATAAGCTATGCACATACACTGTTCAGTGACTCAGATCAAAAATGAAACTGGGTATTTACAAATACCGGACCTGGTTTTTCCGTTTGCGCTGTCCCGGATGAGGAACTTTTGGCACCAATTTTATCTGTATCATAATATTCCTCATCACTTTCATCGTTATCCACGAAAAGAGAAGTTGTTCCTGCATTTTTTTCACTGTTAAGTTCCTCGCTATTTTCAATATTTCCTTCACCTGAACATGCGCCAGTTTTTGACTTCTGATCATCGTTTCTTCCTTCAACCTTCTTTTTACTTCCTGAAAATCAAGTTAAGTCGGTTGAGTTAAAATGTGAATATTATGGTAAATTAAAATAGCTGAAAAATTGAACAAGGCGTCAGGAATGTTTATTCAAACTCTAGCTGTACAGCACAAAATAAAGGAACCTGGTGAAGAATTTTTCATTTTCTTCATGAAATTCTCAACAGCTTCAAGAGCGCCTTCATCATCATCTATCAGTTCAGCAACTCGGTGCTGAAAAACATACTACATACTTATTATTTAGTGCTAAAAACAAACATTTTAAATGCAAGTCTAGAATAAAAATTATTTTAAAAAGCCAAATTTATTGCACAACCCAAGGTAAGATAAGAATGTTCGGAAAATCAAAAATTAATCATAAATTTCACTTCTCTTTCAGATTTGAATCGATCTTCTGAAATATATTTTTAACCATATAAAATATTTATGACGGATAAAAAAAACCAATAGTATTAAATACAAAAACTAACCCGACTAAACCATGCTGCTTTTTGCGCTTCAATCCTCTCGTCTTTTGACAGACTTGGATCTTGCTCGTGATTAAAATCTTCCGCATCATCATGATCATCATCCATACTGAAATATCAAAAATCTCAAACATCAAGACACAAAAAAATTTACATACTAAAATCCAGTAATGATAATTTTTTGAGTATCATCCACTTCGGGACCTATTAGCATATTTATTCCGTACCCAGAATCATCGTTTTCATTATCAGTATCAGATGCTTCGTCAACATCACTATTACTCTCGTCCTTGCTTTCTCCTGGTTCTGAGACTTTACTGATGTGTGCATCCTGTTCACCTTTAGCTCTCGCTACTTTCCTTAACGAAAACAACTCTTGCTCATCGGGTATTTCATACTTGTCTTCCTCCTCTAGCATTTTTAGCTTTTTTCTTTTTTCAAGATTAGCTTTATCCTTCAGCAATTTTCGTTTCCTTTTTTTAAGTGCGGCCTGAAAAAAAATTTCTCATACAAAAGCTGAAAAATTAAAAAATAAAAACAATCGATTGCATAGAAGAAAGAAAATACCTTTTCCTCTGCTTTTGCTGTCAGCAATTGTTGCTCGATTTCTGCCAACCTCTCATCCCTGTAACGAAAAAAAATCCTCAGAAAAAATTAAAACATTGATTTCGATTGTAAAACTTCCACTTACTCAGGATTGACCTCTACCGCAGCATCCTTAGTTGAACGATCGGCTTCATTCATGATCATTTCTTCATTGATTTTTTTGATAAGGGTACGTCTCCATTTCAGAATTGATCGTAACTCTCTTGGACCGCACACTTTAATATCTTCCAAACAACATTTCACTTCTTCAGTTGTTGCTTCGTCATTTAACCATCTTTCATCGTCCAAAATAATCTGTAATCATTTACATGGAAAACAGAAAAAAAAACCCTGAAACCTGTCAGTAATTTAAATCATGACCAAAAATGGTGGTGATTTAGATTGCTGACAACTAAAGTTTAAGATCATAAAAGTGACATTTGCAAATTTTTTTCATCTTCCAATTCTTTTTTTTGTTAAAGAGATGATCTCAAGATCATATGACAACACCATTTTTATTAGGTTCTTGAAAAGAAAAGATTGTACTTCCATGAAAATATTTCTACAGTTAAAGAGATGATCTCATGATCATATGACAACACTAACGTTACGTAATAGCATTGACTCACTTTATACGCAGATGCCAATAATTCTAAATAGTCGCTGCTTTGAATGAAATCTGTGGCATTTATTTTTTTATGCATAGAAATGGATTCACTATCATAACCAACTGCTGGTGCTTTCTTCATCTTTACGCGCGACTGCAACATTAATTGCCTGAAAACAGAAACATGGAAACCAGAATTTAATGGAATTAAATTCCTGTAAAAATAAGAATCGATTACGAATGAAACCTATTCGGAGAAAATTTCACTCACGGATTTGAAGTAACTGATTGTTGGTTCAATTCGGCAAAAACTTTTTTGGGATCTAAAAGATCGGGATCAAGTTTTTCCGGTTTAAAAAATTTTTCACACACCACAAAGATTTCGGCAGATTCTAGACGTGACGCTGCTGGTTTCCAAACGTGTACCTTTGAAAAACAAATGATATTACCAATTTTGACCACTAGAATTATGCAATTATTGCTAAACTTGATGAAACAACAAAATATCCATCATTTTTTCGAATGTGCCCAATCAGTTTAATATATTTGAAATATCAGCAAAGCCGAGACTTACTTGTTTGAATAGCTTCTCAAATACTGTTATCAGATTATGGTAATCACTTGAACGGAAGATTTTTGTCACAAAAATACCATTTTTTGCTAATATTTGTGATGCAAGTCTCAAAGCTGACAGCGTCAAACAATTCTGCTGAAATGCATCCTGAACCCAGTTACGCCCCACATTTGGTGCACCGTCGTGTAGCACACAATCAGCCTGAAAAAAAAATCAAAAAATAAACCCAAACAATACTCGAAAACTTTACCCACACTAAGAAAACAGCATTATGTTTTAAATATTATTCGAATTAAAGATGAGTTCCTGCTATAATGCCAGGCAATTTAAGCTATTAAAAAACAAACATCCCAGCCATGCAGCTCCTTCCGAACCATCTGTCTAGTTTTTTCAATGGTTATATCACCTTGCAAAGTTATACACTTGTTAATTGGTTTAATTGGCACTAAATCAACACCTGAAAAAAAACAAGTGGTTACTTGAATAAAAATGACCAAGAAATATGGAGAAATTGTTTTCACAAGAAGAAATTTTTATTTAATAAAATTCAACTAACAGCGGCTTGATAACCCAAATTATTTCATTACATATCGAAAAATTCTGACTGCGTTGCATAAAAAATTTACCTATACAAATTGATGAAACGGGCATATTTTGTATAGCTACTTGAAGCCATCCTCCCGGTGCTGCACATAAGTCGACAACTGCTCTGGATTTTTGCAAAAATTCAAATCGCTTATTAAGTTGCAACAATTTGAATGCAGCACGAGATCGATATCCTGAAATAAGCAAATACGCTATCTCATACCTTCTTATCGCTATCATTTCCGTCTACATCATCCTTTCAATCATCTGATGTGTAGCATGGACCGAAAATTTCCATTCTTTCTGATTTTACATCTATTCTATCGCATTGGAAACCCTACAGAAATAGATTCCATAGAAACTGTAGTAATAAAGTACCACTAAAATAATAAAATGATACCTGCTTCCTTGGCAAGATGATAATACTTATCTCGACGCTGTTTTCCAATTTTCGCTTTTTTACCCATTTTTTATTCCCTTTTGTTGGTACTCAAGATTTAAATTCCTGCAAAATATTTGCGTATACTAAAATAGCTGAAAATAGCTGAAAATGCTAGAAATGGCAGATTACAGGATGAAATAATAACGCAGATTTATTACTCGTAAATAAAATAACTATGACTCTAGAGGTTTAAATATTATAATGACAATCTATGACCCGATGGTAACAACAATTAAATTAAATTTTCCATATTATGAGCAATGTAGTAACTTTCGCCACTATAAAAAGCGAATATATTTTTGCACAATTAAAATTTCCCGAAATACAAGAAAAGAAGGAAGATTCCAGAAACGAAAATAAAAAATCATTTAGGCAATACCGGAAAAAAAACAACAAATAACCAATTATCTCATCGCTGTCTATATTTACTATTATTACTTTCAATAACAATTTTGCGGAGCAAATTTTCCTTCAGCAAAACCAAAATAATTATTATTGAATTGCAAAAAATAACATATTGTATTAACTTTGCAATCAATTTCTGGGATATACAACGGAATAAACTTAATAATCCTGAAATTGTTTCACAGAAAAATCAGTAAATTGATCCAAAGGCCCAAAAAAATAACATTTAAAGAGCAAAACAATTTATCAATAGCTACATATACACAAAGTATCCGCGCACTTCCGGTTAACCGGAAATCACATCAGGCAAACACCCACGATCTCCTTCATCCGCCTTTTCCTTATCCTGGTCATCATCAACGTCTTTTTTACGATATTTCACGATTTTTTCTGAAACTTCTTTATCCCACTGAGAAGGAGTGAAATATTTGGTAGGTTTTAGCAATGATTAGCCAGAAATGGATCGCGACGGTTTTTCTTTTTCTATTTCTGTAATTGTAAAATTTAGAATTTTTTTCTTTTCCATCTCATTTTTATTTCAAATAGAACCCTCTATATCATTGCTTAGGAATTTTTCTCCATTTTGCGATATATATTTAATTAATTAAAAATCAGATATTATTGTTGTTTATATTTGACATTTATTAATTAAAATGCATCCTAAAATTAAAAAAAAGCGATTAAAATTTTGAACACTAGAGAGTTTGATCACGAATGGTGTTTTTATAGCTGATATTAATTGATTTTATGAAATTTACAAATTTATTAGTTTTGTTATTTGTTGTTATTCTATCATAAGGATTTATCGTACAAGTATGCGGAGTCCATGATCCTAAAAGAAAAACGTTTCAATTACGCATTTAAACGTGTAATTCGAACGGCCGCTTTTCACTGTACGTGTGATTCAAATAAGTACAATCATACGTGCCTGGATTAACATGATGTGTTTGCAAGTATTCAAGTTATTAAAAGTGCTTGTAGGTGTCTGATAATATGTTTATCACACGTACGATCATAATTGTATTAAACGTTTGATGCGTGTGATTTTTTACACTGTTAAAAATGATCGGAAGTGTTTGATTGTACATGTATCACAAGTACTTTTTTGTGCGTATTAAATGTGTAACTCATTTCATTGTTTTCTTTGCATTTATGCGTGTCAATTTTTAACATTGTGTGTAAATTGGTCAGAATATGTGGTCATGCTGTGTGAAGCGTGTGATTTGTGTGATTGTTTTCTTTTATCGTGTGTGGTCGGTACGTGTAAATGTTTTTACGTGACCAAATTGATGTTGAAACTTCAATTTGGTTGTATGGATTTTATTTCAGTCAATTACTTTTAATGAAAATTTTTATTTATTTTGTTTGGCTTAGACTTATCTCAGAGATTTTCTAGTACAGTTATGTGCTTTGGGCATAAATTTGTTAGAAATTCCGTGCTAGTTTTATTTCATTAACCGTGTAATGCGTTTGATTGTCCTAGAAATTGCTCAAATGTTATAAAAATGCTCAATTAATAGAAGCTGTTGGATGGATTGAAGTAAGACTGATAATGAACTTTTCAGGAAATGCCTGGATGTTGTCATTGAAAATTCATAAACCTGTGGATATGTTGGATCTAATACGGAAATAATTCGAAATGCGCTTTGACGATATTATCATTCCAAAGGTTACTCATCCCTTTTAATTTTTCTCTTTTCTCTTTTCTTTTACTTTCTTTTTTGTCCCTCTTTCTCTTGCTCTCTTTCTGAGAGAAGAATGAATGGAAGGAGCGGAATGGAAAGGAGAAGAAAAGTGGAAGTTTAGAAACCTAAGAACTTATAAAAAATGAACTGCGAAACTTTTGTCAAAAGTGGCTTGATTAAATTGATTGCATAAATTTTTAGAAGTGTATTATGGAATATTCCTAACGAGGTTAATATTCTTTAATCTGGAGTATTCAATTTTTTTGGTTTCTAATAAAGGATAGAAGATTTGTAGGTGGTGAATAAAAAGAATATTAAGGAAATTAGGTTTAAGGATTGTTGAAATGATTAGTAATTCTAATGCAATGAAGTTGAAAAATTTTTGAAAAGAAATAGTGGTACTTGTAAATTAATTGTTGCACTCATGCATTTTGTTAGCTATTACTATTCATACATAGGTCACGGTTCAAAACGTTTTTGTTTTGTTTCACCATTGAATATCATAAATATTCAGGCTAATGTAAAAGAGAAAGCAAGTTCTTAATAGAAATGTTTGAAGGGAGTTGCAAGTAATAATGTTAAATGTAAGGGATTTTGGACACTTTTCTTCATTGATTTGGTTTTGTTATTTGTCTTCTCTTTTTTATATTTTGCACTCATTTTGTTATCTATTACTATTCATACATAGGTCAAGGTTTTTGCAAGCATTTCTAAACTCTTTTCATAGTTTATTTATTCTTTTTATATCTGATGCGATGTAGTTGTGTGTATGATAACCTTTTTATGCTAAAATTTAATGCTTTTAATTTTTTTAAATACTTTTTTTCTGGTTATGTTCCATCGATCAAGGATTAAGATTATAGAGATTATCCACATTTTTCTTCTGTCATTTTTCGTTATTTTATGCTTCTCTTATATCGTTTCAATTTTGTACATTCAAATTTATTTCTAAAAAACGCTCTTCTATTACTCGAAGGATGGCTAAAGAAAGACTTCAAGTGTGATTGCTTGGAAGACGTGGTCATTTTGGACTTAGCATAGGTTTGACAGTGTTGGATTTTAGTATGATAGCCAAGTGTAGACATTAAGTCGGTTTTTTTCGGATAAAATTATGTGTTTTATTAGAAGGAAATGTTCATTATAGATTGGGCCCAGGCTTAATGTTGCCCTAAATTTAATTTTATGCATGGATATCATGTTTGATTAGTAGGTAGTTGTAAATTATTTAATTTTCTGGAAATTTTTTTTTAGAAAAAATTATAAAATTTCAAATCGAGCGATTGCTAATAATATCAGGTAAATTGCAAATGAGCTTACCATCGATGGCTTCATCATTGCAAGCTGTTGATTTTGAAATTGCTCGATTATTATTCATTAATGGATTCAAACGTCTACGTAAATCGATAATGGGAAGACGTGAATCATTAAATGATGTCGATTTGAGATCATACTATGGATTATTGCAAACGGTGTGCGGTTTTGTTAATAAGCAATGTTTTGTGAAAAAGTCTTTAGCTAAGAAATTAAAAAAAATTTTTTGTTAGACTTTTTATACATAAGTTATAATGACTGATGGGAAATAGAAGATAAGAAAAAAAAACCAGGATTACCAGAAAGTTTCATGGTTAAGCTATGTATTTTTTTTCTTTCGTTAATTGTTTTAAAAATGAAATTAGGTTGAAATTTCTGGAGGGTAGAAAAAATGAAATATGGCAAATTATAATTTTAGGAAGTGAGAGCAAAAATGCATTTTGCTTACGATTTATTTTAATTTAAATATTTAAAATTTTATTGCATTTATGTGATCATTATTGCTTAGGACAAGGCTACATATATTATTTTTTTTTTTGATTACATTAAATTCATATGTGTGTTTGAAAAAAATTGCACTTGCAGTTGTTACAATTCTCTTTTTTGGGATTGAAAAAATTTTATTATCTTTGAAATAATTGAATGAATAGTGTAGTTTTATTAAGTGGTTTTCCTTTTTTTATTTTTTTTAAATTTTGCTTATGTCTTTGTTTTGGAAATATTTTTCCTTTTTTTATTTCTTTTTAATTTTGCTTATGTCTTCGTTTTAAAAATATTTTTCGTTTTTTTTTGATATTTTTTTTAAAGATTTTAAATTTAAAAAAAAAATTTGATTTGAAATTGAAAACAATTAGTAATTTTTTCTGTTAAATTAATTTAATTCCATTAATCATTCAATGTTATTCATTAAAATTTATAAGCATTTTTCTTCTTTTTGCTCTGTTTTTTTCTTTTTGATTACTCAAATAATTATTTCAAGCTTCTGAATTGACTGAGTTAAGAAGGAAATGATAAATGTAAAAATAGAATGAAGGATTTATATAATGCATGAATTTAAAGAGTTTAGGAAAATTTTCATGGAGAATCAATTTTAGGTAAATAAAGTGCAGGTTGATAATGAATTTCAGATGGACAAAATGTAATTCACTGATAATTGATTCCAGGTGAACAAAGTACAACTGGTTGATCGATTAGGATCAGAGCCAAATATTATTGGTTCAATACATGTAACTACATCACATGTTATTTTTAAAGCGGAAGATAGTACAAAAGAAATTTGGGTTTGTTTCTTTGTTTTTTTTTTGTTTGTTTTATATCTTTTCCTTTTAGTAAATTTATATTTAATATAATTTAATTATTTTGTAAGAATTAATTAATAGTTATATGTTTAATTGAAATAATTTTTTCGGTTAATTTAAAATAATTTTTGCTTCAATTTATTAATTTATCTTTTATTTTTATTCATTGTTTATTTCATTATTTTATTTATTTGAATTTTTCGAAAAATGGATGTTTATTAATCGACTGAATAAGATTTTAGCTAATTAATTGTTGGAAAATAAGTGAAGTATTATGGAAATACATTTGAGTGTGATTAATTATAATTATTAATCATTAGTTGGAATAGAGTAAATTGTGGAGACAATTTCATTAACAGAAGCGAGTAATTAGTGCTTAAACAATGTTTGCTTTATTATTCTTTTAAAAAATAAAATTCATTTTTGAAAAATGCTTGAAAAAAAATTGAAATGTCAAAAATTTGGAGTAAACTTGAGTAAGCTAGATTGATTCGAATTATGATATTAATATGATTTTCGATGTCCTAATTAATGAATTACGGATATCCTAAATATTCATCCATGAATCGATAGTTTTTTTTTTTTGGAAAGAAAACTTAATAATTATGTGAAAAGATTTTTCAGGTAAATTGAATTATTCAGATTGTTTTTTAATATATTAATTTTCAGGTTCCTAATGGATTAATTGGAACGGTGGAAAAAGGAACACTTTCAGCACTAGGGACACCATTAACAATGAAATGCAAACATTTTCTTACTCTAATATTTTTAATTTCACGTGACAAAGAATGTCAAGATCTTGTGGATACATTAAATAAATGTGCTATGCCTGGTTTGTTTTGAAATCAATCCTTAGTTTATTGAAAAATCGTGATAGTTGATCAAGTAATCAGTAAATGAGATGGGTAGTGATGGCATAGGATACGAATGTTTATCAGGAAATTTAATTGATTATTTTTTTGTTAGGTGTACCTTGTATTGTAATGGCAAGTTATGAATGGTAGGAATAGTACTGTTACCGTAAAATTTTCCAATTATTATTTTGTACGGAAGTAAAGATAGTTCTATTACTACTGCAGAGCTAATTTTTTCATGGGGTGACTCGGTGTATTCAGGTTAAAGTGATATATGCATCAAATTATTTTGATTACAATTTTAGTAAATATAACGGAAGTATTTGCATTCGAAAATAAGGAACGCAACGGTGAAAATTGTTTGAATGGGAAAAAACGAGGTTGGGATCGATTTGATTGGATTGTTGAATTTACACGTCAGGGAATTGGTACAGCAGATGATCAGAAATGGAAAATTACCAATTTTAATGCGAGATATGAGGTTGTGACAATTTTATTATTGAATAGAATTGATTTAAAGATAACTGTAAAGAATGTTAGCTTGAGACTGTAGTGAATTTAGCTTAAAATTTGTCAGGAATTGTATTAGCCTAACACTGCATCGAATGTTGATACCGTAAGGAATGTTAGCGCAACATCTTATCGGATGAAAGCTTTCAACTCTGAGGAGTTTTGCTTGAAACCGTAAATAATTAGCTTAGAACGTTAGAAAATGTTAGCTTAACACCGTAATAAGTATAAGCTTGATATTGTATAGGATACTAACTTAGAAGGGTAAGGAATTTATATTAAAATCGTAAGGAATGGTAGTTTACAACAAAATAGGAATTGTTACCTTATACCGTGAGGAGAATTAGCTTAAAGGCTTAGTAAATATTACATTTTACATTGAAACCAATTATTGAGATTTTCTGAATATCAAACTGTTACTGGCAGTTAAATCATATAATTCAAATGTTCAGTTCATATTTCTTACCAAGTTTGCTAAAAAATAATATTACTTAGTGGTACTAATGAAATCACGAAGGGAAGATTTGTATTGTTTTAGTCTTACTAAGTAATATTTTTGTTTTTTTATACTTTCTGATTATTTTCCATCTATAAATACCGTTAATTTCGAAATAAATTATTTTTGTATTGAATGATTGGTATTTTATTCAGTTTTTTTTTTTATTTTCAGTATTGTGATACTTACCCGGAATGTTTATGTGTTCCATCTACAACAACAACTCAGACTCTTATAGGTTCATGCAAATTTCGTAGTCGTGCACGTTTACCTGTATTGACATATTTTTACCGACCAAATGCAGCTAGCATTTCAAGGTTTATTTAATTTTCGAACTTTTTTTCGTTTAATTATCATTTTTTGCTATGAGTTTTTGGAAGGTTTTTATGATTCATTACAAATGCCTGTTTTAGTGAGATTTTTTTGTTCAATTGCTTGTTAATTAAGGAATTGCTCAAAATTTATTTCATTTTTTAATTTATGCTTATTCATTGATGGATAATATCTATTTTTACATTTCATCTTTTTTTTAAAGATTAAGTTGGAAATTTTAAAAGTTAAATTTTGTCGAAATCTTAGCAAATAATGCAGCGTGTAGATATAAAGTTAATATTAAAAAAATTGATTTTTAAAAATTTTTTTCACTAAATTTTATTCGAATTAATTGGGGAGTTTTTTCAGGTGTGCTCAACCTTTAACGGGTTTTAGTGCTCGTTGTGTTGAAGATGAAATACTAATGGATGCAATAGCAAAAACGAATCCATCCAGCTCATCACTTTATCTAATTGACACAAGGCCAAGGGTCGGTTTGAATTTCTTTTTTTAGATTGTTTTTCCTTGTACTTTCTTGCAGTGATTATTTTACACGTTTCCGTCTGTTTTTTTAGTATTTGCATTTTGAACGTGCAAAAAAAGGAATTTTATTTTGAAAAATGATTGCTTCAATGGAAAGGAAATAACAACTTTTTTTAGATGAACGCTATGGTGAATAAAATGCAAGGTAAAGGATTTGAAAATGTTCGAAATTATACAAATTTGCGATTTCATTTTTTTGATATCGACAATATACATATAATGAGATCAAGTTTAAATAAATTATTGGATGGTAAGTGAATATTTTTTCCATTAAATTTTAATTTTGAAAGAAATTTTTTTTTGAATTATCAGTGATTGTTAGTGATCGATTGAATGTTTGGTATATATAAGAGGATTCCTTTTAGATATATGATACATTTGATTATTCAGGTATAAAATTTGATAAATAGCTGTAATAAGAAAGGAGTGAGAAAGAGAGGGGAAGGGAGGAAAAACTTGCGGATTCTTGAGAAAGTTAATCAAAAGGACAAGCCAAATATGTAACTGATCGATTATTTAACTGAAACTTCAATCGTGATGAAACATAGCTTAAGTTAGATTTACGGTTGTTAACTTAAAATAGTTTATTTGTATGTTGTGCTGATAAATTGTAATGATTATAAGGAGAAGAATACCCTTTCATATTGGGAATTAGAAAATATTTTATCGGCTGAATTTGTAGATTGAATAGATTTTATCATATTTTAATGTTTTATTGATATTAATTTTATGATGTGAACGAATTTATTCATTGAATCTATCAATGTTAAATAAAATTTTAGCATGCCATCGAGCAAAAACAACTGCGGATTACTACAAACAGTTGGAAGTATCTGGTTGGTTGAAACATGTTCTTGCCCTGTTAGAATGTGGTAATTTTTTGGCTTTTTCAATAGCGCGTGGAATTTCATGCGTTGTACACTGTTCTGATGGTTGGGATCGAACCGCACAGTCAGTCAGCATTGCACAACTTATACTGGATCCATTTTATCGGACTATGAAAGGCTTTCAGGTATGTTACAGAATAGAAAATTTTCATTTTTTTGAAATTCAGAAATATTTTTTATAGGTATATTAGAAATGTTTGGTAGGATTGCAATGAAATTTTTGGTGACATTTTTTGATCTTCAAATGAAGATTGTTGTAAAATTCAAATTTACTCGTTGATTTAGGAAAAACTTTTCACTGGATAATAATCATTAAACGATCCCCGTGATTTTCATGGAATTATTGTTATTATTTAGCATGAGGGCCATAGATTTATTAAAATGCTGTATTAAATTAACATCAGTCATGTATTATTAGATTGGAAGTGATTATAGTGGTGTGTCAAATGGAAATTGTTGAAAGGCATTTACAGTGTTTATAATCTAGGATTTATGCTTAAATTTTTTATTCCATAAGTTCTAATGAAATTGCAGTTTTAGTAGTGTGAGGAGAAAATGAAATTTATCTGAATTTTATTCAGTACAAAACTGAAAGTGTTTTAGATATTGATCGAGAAAGATTGGCTTGGCTTTGGGCATAAATTTGACGATCGATGTGGTCATATCGGTACTTTTAACGATGAAGCAGCTCGTGAGGTAATTTGCAAATGACAAAATAATGAAAATGAAATCAGATTAAAGATTGAAAATAAGATTTAGGTGTGGCATATCCTATCATACCTTTTTCGAAAAAAATGTTCTGAATTTAGTGCTTCTACTATATAGTTCATGAGCATTGGAAATTTTGCGAAATGTTGAATGATTCACTGATTCTTATCGCTGCATTTAATGCTACCCTGATTATCTAAAATATTTTAATTATTTGATCAAAAGATTTTTTCGGAGGAAATTTTTTTTAGTTGAAAATTCATTTTGCTTGCGATTTTAATTAAATGTGAAAAACAAGGTTTTCTTGTGACCATTAATAATTTCAGTATATTTTTAGGTATCACCAATTTTTACGCAATTTCTGGATGCAACGTTTCAAATTATGCGACAACATCCATGTGCTTTCGAATTTAATGAGCGATATTTGATTCATATACATGAACATGCTTACTCTTGCCAATATGGTACATTCCTCGGTAATTGTGACAAGGATCGAAAAGTATGTCTGGAAATAAAAATAGCTGAATTTCGTTAATTATGGTACTTGTTTGTAGTTTACTTTTTGCATTGTTTATTTTTAGGATCTTAATCTAGCAAAACGAACGAAATCTTTATGGGCATTTCTGGATGATCGACATGACGATTACATCAATCCGCTATATGAGGTTAGTTCCGTTTTTTTTCCAATTTTTCCTTTCATTCCACGAAAAGATTGTAATTAAAGATGTCAGAATTTCGCGAAGCTTTTCTCCATGAGAACCATGAAAATTTAGTTTAAAGAGTTATCGAATTTGTTTTTTGAAGATTTTTGAATAATAAATGATCCGTTTTTATTGAACATAGCTACTGAGATTGCCATCGTTAAGTAGTTGAGCAAAATCAGTCTTTGAAATGTCGGTTTTAAGGTTAAATTTTCTTATGAAATGATGAAACCATGTAAATAAAATTGTGTTTGTTTCTTTATATATAATTCTGTTTTTAGGCAAATAAATATGGTTTTTTGGGAAAAATAAACGTGCATCCGTCGACATTAGTTGTTTGGACAGCTATGTACAATCGTTTTGATACTGGACTTCTACCACGTGAAAATACAAACGATGTGCTGCTATCAACAATGGAACATGTTAGCATCTTGGAAGTGCATTTGGCTTCATTGCAATCAGTATGTGATATTTTTTCTCACCGAAAATTCGGAATTTTTATTACAAATTTATTTGAACAAACATATTTATTTGATCAGTGATTAAATTGAAATTGATAAGTTGTAGTTTAGCATTTACAAGTGTTTTCCTTTTGAAAAATCGTTCAAAATGAAACATCTCAATAATATTTTTGGTGATGCTAATTTTTCTGATGTTTATGATACGTTTTTTCTGTTGAAAAAGCTGAATTTATGTTCATTAGCTTATTTCAATTTTTTCCAGCAATTAGGTGAATTAAAACTTTTTGCTGAAAGACAAACGACAGGAAAAGAAGTGATGAGTGATAGTGGTCATTGCAGTTCCATTTCTAGTACTGTCACTTCGGAAGTTTCTAAAATTCCAGGTTTTCTTTAATGAAAATTTTGTTATCCCTTTTTTTAGCCTTCATTCTTTTCAGATAAATTCATTAGTTCAAATAAAAGGGAGGAAATCTAAGAAATTGAGTTTTCTGGACTATCATTAAACATTTTCCTTGCAATGTAGATTTTCCAGATATTGCATTATTAACAAATGATTGCATAATGGAGGAAAAAGGGAAGAAAGGTGTTTGGGATAGTAGCCATCAGAATATCCAGGAAAATGATTTATGGGACATATCATCATTTCCGTATAGTGTTTGTTTACTCTCTTATTTCTATATTTTTTATGTTTCCAATTTTTCCACGATATTTCTAGAGATGTTAGAGGTTTTTTTTTGGTAGAATATACTGGTACATTTCAATCTAAATTATAAGATTTTGTCGTTGGGACGTTCACTTTTACAACTGGGAAATTTCATATTCAATAGAGAATGAAAACATTGAGAAATCCGTTCAAATGTACGATTGAATAGAAATATGACTCTATTAATGAAAAAAATCGGTCTGTCAAATTTTATGTTTGATTTATTTGTTTTTTTTAATTGAAATCTATATTCGTTTTGATGATCAGTTTCATTATTTCAAGAATTATTATTGACTTTTTAAAAATTTTAATGAAATACGTTATTTAGTAAAGAATGAAACTTCTCTAAATTTGCAGTGACAAATAATTGCTACATGAATTCATCCCTTTTATTTGCTAACAAATATTATTCTGCTGTTGTTGATGTTGTTATTGTTGCTGCGGAAAAAGTTATACACCTATTACAGTGATATGATTAATTAATTTTAGGAGAATAATATTTCTTGGCCTGCTTTATGTTGGCAGTCAATTCGTTCCGCTGATGAATGCGCCAATATTTATTGCGGTGCGGAATTTGTTACACGTGGTGAACGTCGTCTGCATTGCTATAGATGTGGTAAAATATATTGTCGTCGTTGTATGATAGTTACGTCAGATGAGCGCATTTGTATTACCTGTTCAGAATCAGCGCAGAAAAGGAGTTCGTGATAGTTGGAATATAATATTAATTCATTCTTTTTAAATTTTTTCTTTAACTTTTTAGCTTGGTTTGTTTCAATTCTGATTGACTAATTTTATTGGCATGTTGTAAGAATTTAAAAAAAATTTTTTTCTTTTTTTAAATTTTATTTAAAGAGCAGTTTCACTTAAAATGTCTTCATCTTTCTAGCCAGTTTGTTTAAAGCATTACGGAAATTATATGTATGTTGATGTTTTGTGATGTTTAATTTAATAATTTTAATATCTATTTATTTTTTTCCAACTCTTGCGGTTGTACTACATATAATGTATTTTTATCGGTGTACTATCGCAGTGGTTTTTTTTCTTGAATTTCCGAATTAGTGTTGTTCTTTCGAATACTAAAACTTTTCCAAATAGCGTTTGTCCTACTTGGTTTACAGGATTCGCTACTTTGGAGCGTTGCGGAGACCTTAAGGTATGCATTAGTACCCGGGGTGTCCCGGGGATATTACCTACCTTCCCAAGCAAGAACGCATAGTATCAGTCATAGGCAGTTGCTAGGCTATCAAACATATAAAAGTTAAAGTTCAATCGTGTCGAAGTTGAACATCTTTTTCATTTACATTCCTGCAGATTCCAAGTTGAAAATTACTTTCGTGGCTAGCTGATTATTTCGTATTACCTGTCTTCTCATAATATGTTTTCTTTTTGTTTGGTTGTGTTGCAATCTCATCCTCGTGTGCTGTTATTCGTACTACGCTATTAATAATAAATTGTTAGTACTTTTACGCATATTTGGACTTTACCGAAGTGCTAAGGTATGTCATCTTGTAAGAATGATAGTGGGCGGTCGGCGCCACATTTCCCTTTCAGTATTGTTTGGCGTTCATGTGGTTCTTAGCTGATGCTGGCGTAAGTTTCTTGCAGGGTCTCGGATGCCTGATAGGTCTAACCTATGGAAAAACAACTATGTTTAAGGGCATGGGCCCGTTAGCTTTGTATTATTATCCTAAAAGAAGGGCAACTAATATACGAAGCTATTGAGACGTAGCTCATTTAGCCATGTAAGGTCATTCATATAAGAAAAGGCCATTCCACTCGGAGCTTGCGACATTATTATTTCGTTGTCATCGTCCAAACTTGCCATGACGTATGAACCTACAGGATTACTTCGTCTTGTTTTTCAAGCTATGGAGAAAAAAAACCTGATAAATGGAAAATTCAAAAGCTCTCGAATATTTTGAAATTTCTGTCAATTCTTATTTTGATTCCTTGCTCCAATGTTTTGCACCGCCGATGGTTCTTAGCAAAACTTATTCATTGGAATTGTTGTGGAAACATGAAAAGTTGGAAAGGTCAACTGGAAGAAAAAAATGAATGAAAGGTTTGAAAATGTCGGTTGCGATCATTGTGTACCATACAATCTTATTGTTTCATTGTGTACCATACAATCTTATTGTTTCATTGTGTACCATACAATCTTATTGTTTCATTGTGTACCATACGATCTTATTGATAACACCTTATTTATTACTACGTTTCCATGGCAACAGAAGATGCGTTAGGCTGGCTAATATTTGGATTGAAATGTCATCGTCTGAGAATAGAAGTTTATTTTGTTTCGAATTTTTCATTGGATCTATTGAGATGGTGCCAAATTTGGTCAATGTTCAATCAATGGAAATCAAATTTATTGATTACGATTGGTTTACTATATCCCATGGATCGTGTATTTCTATTTCTTTCTTTATTTTTATTTATTTTTTTGTTTTATCAAACTTGGTTTGCAATTTAAAATTCATTTTTAATATTTTTTAAATTAATCTTGAACCTGAGATGAAATAATTATTAAATGATAATTTATTAGCGTATTAGTAGCACTGGTCTCTTTTTGTTTTTCTTTTGAGACAAATAAATTTTTTTAATGAAATCATTTCAAATTTGTTTACCTTTGATGCAATGTTTTTTCTTCTTTTCTTTTTGCATCAGAAAATAATTAAATTTCAAACGGTATATTTGAGCATGAAAACATCAATAGTAAAATTTCAATGGAAAAAATTTTAATCAAACTTTGGAATTTTTATTGTTTTTTTTTTTTTATTCAAAAGTAATTTTTGCAGAATGTTGGAATAATATTGGTAAACGATGTTACTTGATTAATGAAGCTAATTTTTTGGAAAAAATGGAAACCAGTAATGTTTGCTTCCGTGCAATCTGCAACGATCAATCTGTTTATTCGTGTATTGTTAACTTAAAATCATTCCGTCAAACTAAAGTAAGTAACATTTGTAACAATTAAGCTAATTTATGTATGGAACATTTAATTCCGAAACATTTCAATCATTGAATATTAGCTAAAGATCATTTCCATCGTAGACCATTTTTTTGTTTTTTTTTTTTTTTTTGTTTGTTTGTTTTGCACAAACGTAATTTACATGCTGAAAAAGTTGCTTTCACACGTGAAAACATTTGATTAATTCTATTAAAATTCAAATAATCATGTAATACAAACAAACAATTTACATTTTGAATCGATTTTTGCTTAAAATCATTTAGGCTTAGGCTTAGGCTTAGGCTTAGGTTGAGGCTTAGGCTTAGGTTTAGGTTTACTTTTAGGTTTAGGCTTAGGTAGGCATAATGCAAAATAAGGGGAAATGTAGTTTTTTGACAAAATTTAACCAGTTGTTTAAATTCTTTTCTTATTCGAGAAAAAAAAAAAAGTTTTATTAAAGAATATGGCAAAATGTAGAGGAATTATGAAACTATATTCAATGGATAATTCATCAAAAATTTTACAACTACATGTTGCAATGTGTATTTTCAACGTTGATCATCATCTACATCCGGCAATTTACCATCCAAGTATTGTGACCGTTCATCGAAAAACACAAACGAATTGGTGTCGGATGAATCAAAAGCT
The DNA here is from genome assembly GCA_013365335.1 of Madathamugadia hiepei. NCBI lineage: Eukaryota > Metazoa > Nematoda > Chromadorea > Rhabditida > Onchocercidae > Madathamugadia > Madathamugadia hiepei. The sequence continues at coordinate 37,342 of JABVXS010000322.1, forward strand.
TCAAACAGCTATAACAATGCAAAATGTTGCTACACAGGTATTCAAAAAATTAACATTTTTCGCTTTATACCAACTTCTTTTTTTTTTTTTTCCTTAGCGTTTGTTCCGCTTGGTTGCAGGGTCCGCTTCTGTGGAGCATTGTATTCATACGTGCGGCTCCTTGGATGCAAGTTGTTGTTGTTGTGTT
>JABVXS010000323.1:0-37503 GCA_013365335.1 Madathamugadia hiepei
CCTTTTCTTTTTCACATTTTGTGTTTATTGAAAAAAATTTCATTCAATTTTATAACCAAAAAAAAAAAAAAAAAAAAAAAGAAAACAAAAAGATATTAATATAAAGAATCCTGAAATCGTTGCTTTATTAATATTTTGAAAATTTTTTTATTTTTAGGTATCAAAAGGAAACGAAGTTTATGCACTGAAAGCAGAAAGTGTAAAAGAAAAGGTTAAAGTAAGTTTTTGAGCTTTTTAAATATTTTTTAGTTATTCCAATTAATGGAATTATTATTTATTTATTTTTTTCTCTCTTTCGAGTATATTCAATTATAGTTGATAATTTCAAGTAATAATATATTGCATTCATGCCTTATACATTGTTTATCCAAAATTAATGTTTACTAAAATTCCATATAATTCCTTATCAAAAATGATTCTTCCATTGTTGTTTTGTTTTCGAATTTTTTTCTTCTTTGATCATACCGCTGATTGTAGTTGTTAAAAATGGAAGTTTATGTGCTTAAATTAGCGAATGAACGAAAAAGTAAGCATTTCTGTATTTGCAAAGACTCAGGCATTTATCGAAAATGCTTGTATTTGGTGATGACACTCGTTGGAACTTGTTTGCAGGTATATTTATTGGCTCACACCTATTGATTAATCTTAAGGGTGATAGCTAAAATAGTAAGAATTGAAACTGTATTAAAATGACTTCATTAGATTTTTGATTGCTAGTAACCAGTAAATAAACAATTCTATGCTACTACATAGCAGCATAATTAATTGTTTGCATTAATTGCTCCTCTTCATTTAATAACAATAAGCAAAATATTGTCGGCCGGAAAGAAATTGTTAATATTCTTACCACATTCAATTACATCGAAAATTTAACATTTCTATTTGGAGGATATAAAGAAGGGTTTACCTGGGCAAAAATTTTCTATGGGTTGCGCATTGTCGGTTGGAATTCAATGTTTGGAAGCAATTGAAGAACTTCACACTATTGGATTCTTACATCGGTCTTCTGTTCAGCATTGTTGCAAAGCTTGAATATTAACTTTTCATACGAATTAATTTTAAAATTGGCCACACATTTTAACAAATTATAGATTGTTTTCATAGCCTTATTTCTTCTTTTGACCACATTTATTCCACGGCTTTTTCTGAAAACATTTTGTGGTAAATTATTTAAAATTAAGGCGCAAAAATGTATTTGTCATTTTCATGTACGACATATTTATTACCTTTTTTCATTCATTTGATGAGTGCAGCAAATATTTCAGTGATATAAAGCCAAGTAATTATGCTACGGGTCGTGGAAATCTTGAAGAATTACGACGAATTTACATATTAGACTTTGGGATGTATCGAAGTTATCTGGATGAAAATGGACGATTTCGACCACCTAGAAAGGTTTGTGAATTGATGTGTTGATGTGTGAGAATCTTTCATTCAACAATTCAGGATTGAGAATACAATATTGATTGATTGTTACATGCACTAAAATTCCATTTTATTGTTGTAATTTTATAGTTTTTTATCATGACAAACCAAGTAGTGAAATAGCACGGCAAAAAAAAGAAAAAAAGATCGTAGTATTCAGTGAGATAAAAAGAATACAAATACGTTTGTTTTTATCATCAACACTTCAATTCGAAGTTCTTGTCAATAATTGTAAATGCTTGAAATGCTGGAGGATGATATTTGTTGTTTACTTTATCAAACCGGTGAGACACAAATTTGCATTAGTGAAGTGTGATTTCTTTGAGGATATGTTTGATGATTTTTCTAATTAATTTATCTTTCCCATTTCATCATGTTAAACTGGTTGAAATAAAATATTTTAAAACTTTTCCACATAATCTTCATCGATTGAAAACTTTTTCAATTAAATTTTCATGCAAAATGATGTTTTACTAGAATTTGAAATTAAGGGGGTATTGAAACGCTCGTTGTACATCTAAAAATGTTTGGTGTAATTATCAAAACAAAGCTTAAGATTTTCACTTCTTATGGTATGTTATACATTGTACAATGAATGAACATGAGGAAATAATGTTACTGCTGCTTGAATTTTCAATTCTTCAAATTTGTTTTTGTTTTTTTAAACTTTATCCTGTCACCCTAAATTATGCAGGTAGCTGGATTTCGAGGTACAGTTCAGTATGCATCATTATCGTCTCATATACGACGTGAAACATGTCGCAAGGATGACATCGAATCGTGGTTATATCAGCAAATCGAAATTACCCGTGGTACCCTGCCATGGCGTTCGCTAATCGATAAGGATGAAATAGCAATGTTTAAAGTAAACTATATTCTCATGAGCATTTCTGCAATCTAAAATAGAAGCAAAAAATAGAGGAAAAGTTTTAAGTTCTTTTTGAATTATTTAAATGCATCCAAACTATTGATTCATCTATTGAAATTGACGAATTTTATTTTGTGGTTTTCATTCATTGCTCTTTGGGTGATTTAAAGTAAAATACTGATAAATGATTAAATAAAAGAGAGAGAGATGAATTTCACAGTCTTTTCTTTGTACTTTTCTTTACTAACTTATCAAATTTCTTTTCGATGCAAGCAGTAATAATGTTCATCCACAGTTATTGCATGAGAGTTTTTTTCCATCAGAGTAATAAATGGAAAGTAAACAAAACATGTCAAATGCTCAATAATCCAGGAGCGGTGTCGTTTTGAAGTGGGCGTACAGGAACTCATGGGTGGTTGTCCGCGAGAATATGTCGAAATTTTACGTTACATTGACAGCTTACGGTTTTACAATAATCCAAATTATGGAAAAATTTACAAAGTGGGTCTATTTATAAAACAATCAATTGTTGTTTTTGTTAGTCTTGCTTGTTGAATTTTTATGCTGACCAAAAGTTGTTTTTGTTTTTTTTTTTTTTCAAATACATTCATAGCAGGACAATTTTAATTGAATTCTAGGTTAAATTTTTAAAAGGAGGTAAATTTTAGGTGGCTAGAAAGTTTTTTTTTCAAATACATTCATAGCAGGACAATTTTTATTGAATTCTAGGTTAAATTTTTAAAAGGAGGTAAATTTTAGGAGGCTAGAAAGTTTTTTTTTCAAATACATTCATAGCAGGACAATTTTTATTGAATTCTAGGTTAAATTTTTAAAAGGAGGTAAATTTTAGGTGGCTGGAAAGTTTTTTTTTCAAATACATTCATAGCAGGACAATTTTTATTGAATTCTAGGTTAAATTTTTAAAAGGGGGTAAATTTTAGGTAGCTGGAAAGTTTTTTTTTTAATTAATTAGATTTATTGAATATTATTTTAGCTATTGAGAAAAGCAATGCTGGAGCTACAAGTACAAGAATTTCCCTATGACTGGGAACAATCACTTGCTTGATTAGAATGCCACCAGTAGTACAGAAGAAGGAAGATATGCACAAATGGGAATATATTCATTCAATGGGAAAACAAAAAAAAAAATTTTTTTCCCGCATTCATAAATGGCGATTTCTACTTGCTACAGTCGAGAATTATGATCTATTTGGAGCTAGTGATATCAGTTTCTTCCACAATGTAAGCAAAATACATTTGCAATTATTCGGCAATGAAGAGTGTTGTTTGTTTAATCATTCTACATGGTCCAATTTGTTAATTGCTGCTACTTTTCAGGAGAAATTTGATGATTTGTTTAATGATCGCAAAGGAATCTCATTCATTTGGCAATTTCTTTCATAATAGTTTCAACAAAATGTTCTTCCTATCAATTAATAATTTGAGAATTCAAACATTTGAAATTTAAAGAGTTTAAAAAAATTTTTTTTGCTAATGGAGCAGTTTTTTTCGTGCGGATAATTAATTCTACAATGTGAATGGAATAAATTTAATGATTGAATTCTGTCATATTTTTTAACTTCAATTTTGATGTAAATTTTGATGGACTGTTTTTCACTGCGTCCATTACTAGGTTGTTTGATATTACACGAGAACGACAACAATTATTTTGTAAGAGATAATAAAAGTTTGAGATGAGTGCATAGTGTGGATGGAAATATTTTTTACAGCACACACAGTACATCGGGGGCAATGTTGAATTTTTCAAACGTATGTAAATTTACAACGAACCTCATCATCGTTCGTTCATTTTTCTCGATGATAAAGAGGAGTAAAGTAAACTACTAATTGATATTTGGAATAGATTTTTTCTTTTGTTTTGTTTTGTTTGTTACTTTATTGATTTTTTATTTTATTTTTTGTATAAATTTTAAACATTGAAAATAAAATAAAATTTTGATCTGATACGATGGAAGAGGAATAATTGGACAAAAAAAAAAAAAAGGAGTAAGGGATGAATTCAATATAACATTCCTTCCGGATTTCATTTCTCTTTTCAATTTGAACGTTCTTTGTAAACAAGAGAATGAACGGAGAGATATATATATATCGAGAGAGAGAGAGGGGAACGAAGAGAAGCAAATGAGAAATGAAATTTCTCTCATATCCATTTCTTTCTGAATTTTTTATTTTATTTAAATCTATGACAAAAATATTTTTCGAACTTTACGTTTATATTACGTTTTGAAGTGTAATTTTGCTATTAGAGTAAAAGGAACGTTTGTTTGATTGAATTAAAAAAAATTGAAGTTCCAAGTTCATTTTCCATTAACTTTTATGTCTTCAAATTTTGAGGAAATTAGGAGATTTGCTGTAAAGTGAACATTTCCGTTAGATTAAGCGGAGCATAAATGGGTTTCGAGAGAGGAGAGTTCGAGATTTGAGTGATAGGTTGGAGTTTAAATTCCCTTTAATTTCCAAATCCCTTCATTAGTCTTTGTTCCATCATTTTAAATCATTAGAAGGTGAAGAAGCATTCGTTTTCCGCATTCGATGATCAGTGAGAGAGAAGGAGAGAGAAAGAGAGAAAGTGAGAGAGGGGAGAGAAGTAGAGAAAGAAAGAGATTTGTGAAACTCTTTTTAAAAGCCAACCTCGTCATTCAAATATCCCACATTTCTTTGACCTTTGATTTATCCCCTCAATTTCATATCGTTACTCTAAAATGGTTCTTTCTTGTAGTTTTCTAATTAAAATTTCGTTAATAATTTTATCATTTGTTAATTTTGATTGTGGCAGAATTTTAGGTTAACTTATTGAAAATAATCATTTATTTTTGATATCAAATTTCAATTTATTTAATTATTATTTTTTTTGTTTGTTTAATTTCTTTTGGAAATGAAATGGTGATTTTGTTTGTGTTTGCTAACTGCAATTGAATGAAAGGAAAGTATTGCTTTGAATAAATTAATGAAATTAAAAAATTTTTTTAATTTAATTTACTAATTTAATTTATTTAAATAAATTTATTAATTACAGTTTTATTGTTATATCATATCCTTTTGCTTTCTTTTTTTATTATTATTTTTTTGAATTTTCGATAGAAATAAAATGAAATTGAAAGGAAACATTTTAAATTGCACTGAAAACGTTTTTCGGTTTTTTTGCTTTGCGATAAATTGAAACGAAGAAGTTTCAAAATGAACATTATTATATGCTGATGATAACCCTAATGAACTTTAAACCTGAAATTAAAAATTTTTTTTAAATTCAATTTACTTTAATAAATTTATTCATTACAGTTTTATTGTTATATCATATTGTGACCTCTTTGTTAGTGTTAGGCAGAAGCTTTTACTTTTAAACCCTTTTAGTAGTTAAGATCAAACTTCATTGAACTGTAAAGTATATCCGTTTCATAATTCATGTTCAATTCTATGGGTTTAAACTTGCTCGAAATTTGAGAGAAAAAAAAAATTATACTTCTCATTTAGTTAAGAAATTTGTATTTCATTTTTTTTTTTAGTTAATAAGAAAACTGTTGTTTTGTTTAATTAGATTTATCAAAAAAAAAACAAAAAACAAAACAAACAAATTAATTTTGTTTCTCATTCAATTTATAAAATTTACCTTGCGGCAAAAATTTTTTCTTTGCTCAAACTTTTTTTTGTTCAAACAATAAATTTTTTTTTTTTAAATTTTAAATATGAACTTGAATTTATTTTTGATTAATTTTAATTGTATGAATGTTTTGAACAATTAATTTTCATTTTGAAAAAAAAAGAGTTTTTTTTTTATTTTTTTAAAAACTTGTTTACATTGTTAAATATAAACGATAAATGAATTTTAATCATTTATATTTATAACTTTGCAAATTTTGTTGTTCTTTTTTTTTTCTCACAAATCTTATTTGTTTGATAATTATTGTGGAAGGAAGGAAGATTATTGTAACTTCCGAAATATTTCCGCGGTAAAATTAATTAAATGGGATGCTTAAAAGGAAGGCATTTATTGGTTAAGAGATGAGAACTTCGAACTTTTCAACATTCCTTCTTTCATCTTCATCTTCATCTTATCCACATAATTTCATCATTACAGCAAACCTAGAATTATCAGACGAAAATGTATTATTTTTTTGGATGAGGTGAAATGGTCAAACTTTAAATCTGAGCAATGAATGCTTGCAAATTTGGTGGGGATGTTCATCCTGGAAAGATAAGTACAGTATACTGCAAACCATTTGAAATCTTCCTTATCAACTACTAAGGCTTAGCAAATCTAAGTTCTAAGCTTAAAAAAACCTTTAAAAGTAATAAAAGGTCAGGTTCAGGCATAGTTTCCTTCATCCTAAGCTTATCATTCATCTAATCTTCTATGCTTGCCATTCATCTAATCTTCTAAGCTTGAAAAGTCTTTAAAAGTAATAAAAGGTCAGGCTATATTCCTTCAGGCATGTTGTCCTTCATCTAATCTTCTAAGCTTGTCATTCATCTAATCTTCTAAGCTTGAAAAGTCTTTAAAAGTAATAAAAGGTCAGGCTATATTCCTTCGGGCATGTTGTCTTTCATCTAATCTTCTAAGCTTGTCATTCATCTAATCTTCTAAGCTTAAACTGGATTGGACAAACTGTAACGGAAAACCGGAAGAAAGCAGCATCCTGTACTAAATATGCTTAAGGAAACTTTAGTTCACTACACAAACATACTTCTTACTTGATGCACTCAATTGTGATGTTTGTCTTTTGATGTTTGATGAATCATCCGAAAAGTCAGTTAAAATTTTTTTCAAATGAAATTATCATCGTAGAAATTGTCAGTGAAATTTTAAAATTTCCAACGATCATATATGGTAATGAAATTATTCAACTGTAAAAAGTTGATATTACTGCATTATTTACCATCAACTATTATATTGTCCATTACTGCAAGATATATAGAAAGAAAGAAAAAAATGAATTTTTAAAAAAACAAAAAATGAAACGGAATTTTTAACATCAAATTGTATTAATTAATATCTTCAAACATTTTCAATTAATTAACAAATTAGTACAATTAATTAATATCTTCAAGCATCTTCAGTTAATTAACAAATTAGTACAATTAATTAAGCCGTTGCTTTATTTCATTAATAAATGAAAACAATGAATTTAATAAATTAACATAACTGGCAACAGAAATTTTTACTATCATTTTCATTATCAAAAAGGTCAAAGTTGAAATTGCATTCATAATGTGATGTTAAATTTTTGAAACAAAAAGAACTTGTTTGTTTTACAATTAGGAAGGAAAAAAAAAAAGTATGCCGTGTTAATTATTTCTCATGTAATTAGCAATCGCTGGAAATATATTAAGTTCGATTAGGCTTAGGCTTAAACTTAAACTTAGGCTTAGGCTTAAACATAAACTTAGGCTTAGGCTTGCTTAGGCTTAGTATTCATGCAAAGTGATACGATTGCATTTATTCACAAAACCTATTGTTAAATTTTATCAGAATAATTTATCACTTCACTGGATGATAATTAGCATTTTTATCGTAATTATTTAATTATCGTTTTATTTTTGAGATCAAATCAAAATGAATTATTAATTATTTGTTTTTTTTTTGTGACAAAATATTGCCATTACCCTGTATTTCTACATTCTCAATATTCAGATTTTGAATTATATATGCTGAATAATCCGATCATTAATAATTTAGCAATTTTTTTTTAAATTCAAAAAAGGAATGAAAATTTCGTTAGCAACATTGGATGGCATAATTTTATTATCAATGATTTTTATCACTAGCTAGGCTAGTTGCTTGTAAATAAAGAAAAAGTTACAGATAACATTCGTCATCAGTGATATTATCATTTTTTATCAGCGGTGCTAGCAGTGTTATCACTTCTCATCAGTGATATTATCGTTTCTTATCAGCGGTGTTATAACTTATCATCCGTGGTGTTGTCATTTCTTATCTGTGGTGTTATCATTTCTTATCTGTGGTGTTATCATTTCTTATCAGAGGTGTTATCACTTATCATCCGTGGTGTTATCGTTTCTTATCAGCGGTGTTATCACTTATCATCCGTGCTGTTATCATTTCTTATCTGTGGTGTTATCATTTCTTATCTGTGGTGTTATCGTTTCTCATCTGTGGTGTTATCGTTTCTTATCAGAGGTGTTATCACTTATCATCCGTGGTGTTGTCATTTCTTATCTGTGGTGTTATCATTTCTTATCTGTGGTGTTATCATTTCTTATCTGTAGTGTTATCATTTATTATCTGTGGTGTTATCATTTCTTATCAGCGGTGTTATCAAAAGCTGGCCATTTTTTTTTTCTTATGAATGCAAAAAGGAAGGATAACTTTTTTGTTAACAATGAAACAAAAAAAATTTTTTTTAAATTTTTTAGCAAATTTTTTTTTTTTGCAGATAAACTGTGTTGGTTGTTTATTTTGAAATAATTTAACAAATTAAATTATTCGCAATCATAATTATTAATAAAAACATTAGCGATATTTAAGATTTTCAATAAAATTAAAAAATAAACAGGAAACAAAGAAAATTTGATAAATTTCGTTTTTTCGTTTTTTTTTTTCCTCAGTGCCGCAATAAATGTATCATCCATCCATCCATCCATCCCATTCATCCATCCATCAGGCTTCCTGTTGAATTGTTGTTGAAAATTTGCTTTCAATTTAAAAAATTTTTTTTAAGCATTTCGCCTGTCAAGTACAAATCGTACAGGTATAGAGAAATTGCTTCAATGATTCATTTTTTTTTTTTTTGTTTTCTGAAAATAAAATGTTCGAAATGAATGGGAATATTTGTCATCCTCCTTATATTTTTCACTCTCTACTTCACATCCATCTCATTGAACTTTTTTTTTTTGTTTAGCTTAAAGGAATTTTTTTTAATTTTAATTTCAATTTTTTAAATTCAAATATTGATTTTAAGGAAATAAAAGCAAACAATTATTGCTTGATAGATATTATCAATGAAGTTAGGAGTTTGCATCCCTTCTATATTATTGTTCGTTTCAATTTATCGAATTAATCTTTTATGCAATATTGCTAACAAGCATTTCCCATTGTTGATAATGATGGAACAAATTTTCCAGCAGTTTAATGTATAAAAATTTACAAACTAATTGACAGTTTAAAATTTAAAAAAAAAAAATAGATTTTCAATTTTTTTTTTTTAAATTTAAATTGAAAATATGCGGAAATTTATGAATTTATTGGTAAATTTTTTGTTGATCAATTCGATGATATTTGTTCGTTTTCACACACAAAAAAAAAGTTTCTACGAATCCTCCGAATAGCAAAAGATTAACATATTGATTCTGAGGTTATTGTTTTTTCCTTCGGAGATTCCTTGAAATTTTTTCATTTTTCATTAGCAATCACATAGACCGTTTTTAGATATGCACGTGACATTGATCAAATTTGACTACTACAAAAATTTTTCTATTTTGATTATTTTTGATAAAGATTACAGTATGATCAATGCCACATGCGTATCTGATAAAGCCTACAGTATGATCAATGCCACATGCGTATCTGATAAAGCCTACAGTATGATTAATGCCACATGCGTATCTGATAAAGCCTACAGTATGATCAATATCACATGCGTATCTGATAAAGCCTACAGTATGATCAATGCCACATGCGTATCTGATAAAGCCTACAGTATGATCAATATCACATGCATATCTGATAAAGCTTACAGTATGATCAAAATTACATGTTATGAATCCGGTGAATCCCGACATAGCTACCGTATTATCCTAAATATGTTTGCTCGTTAATGAATCTTTGAAACTTTTCAAAGTTTTTTTTTTCCCTTCAATAGTAACAATTTTTATTCAGTGATTCTTTCACTTGTATTTTGTTTATTAGTAATAATTTTGTGTTATCACAGTAAAATTTAAAAATTAATTCATTAATTTTTTTTGAAATTATAAAATTTAAGAAGTTCATATCCTTAAATTACCTTAATTAATTGTCAAACAAAATGGAGAGAAGAAACACTCTTGTTTATTCATAAAAATAAACAAATACCGTACTAATGATGTATTACTACTATTTTTTGAATTTTTATCGATTATGATTGAAATTTTTACTGCAGAAATATTCGAAAATTTTAAATTATCCTCAAAAATGCTACAATTAAATGTAACACAATTTTTTCAATTATTGGAAAAAAAATTTATAGAGCGAAAATGACGATGGCTGAACGGCAGATTCTAATGACAGATGCTGATTTACTGGATGCAATTCAGGCTCTTGAAGGACAAGAACCAACCGATGAAGTGAAAGATTTACTAAGTAAATTAATAATTTTTAAAAAAATAAGTTATCAATTTTTCATAAATTGTTATATTTTCAATTTAATTCAATGCTATCATTTGGTCGTAACATTACTGATTGCACGATCACCAATCGCCGTATCATTGATTGCATTATCACTGACCACTGCATCATTAATCACATTATCATTTGATCGTAACATTACTGGCTGCACGATTACCAATCACCTATCATTGATTGCATTATCACTAACCACTGCATCATTAATCACATTATCATTTGATCGTAACATTACTGATTGCACGATCACCAATCCCCATATTATTGATTGCATTATCACTAACCACTGCATCATTAATCACATTATCATTTGATCATAACATTACTGATTGCACGATTACCAATCGCCGTATCATTGATTGCATTATCACTGACCACTGCATCGTTAATCACATTATCATTTGATCAACAGCATCAGTGATCGTAGTATCATTGTTCACCATATCATAAATTACATGATCACTGTTTACTGTATCATTAATCACATTATTATCGATGACAGATTCATTGATTGCATCATCACTGATCACCATATCACTGATCACCCTATCATTAACCACCTAATCATTGTTCACCGTAGCATAATCACATTATTATTAATCATCTTATGATTGATGATTGCAGTATCACTGATCACAGTTATCACTGACTGCAATATTATAGCTAATTTTCAACAGACAAATAAGTAAGGTAATATAATTTCAATCAGATGGAACTTTTACTTAAGTTCCATTCATTACAAAAATCCCTTAATTTTTTATTTTTTATTTTTATTTTTGCTTAATTAAAATGAATATGAACAATGGGAGAAATTGCGGAATTTGTTAAATGTTAATTTAACAAATTAAAAAAAAAACTTGCAGTTAATAATTATCTCCAATTTTAATTTTCAAATGATTATCAAAAAAAAAGAAAATGAATTTTACAGAAATGATGAGTGATAATCGAATAATTAGCTGGGAAGAAGCGGAACAAATTATGCATTGTAACAGTCCTATCAAATCTTCATTACCTCCACAAACCAGGCCTATGGAACCTGACAATGACACCGATGTTGACTGGTCAATAAGGCAATTGCAAATGGATGATCCGAAATTGAAACAAGTTAATTTAAACAATATGAAAGTAAACTTTTTCAATTTTTCCCTTCAAAAAATTTCACAAAATATATTTTTGAAAAAAAAAAAAACTTTCACACAACAAATGAAATCATTTAATATATCCATTCCAAGTGATATCATGTACCTTTTGTATAATTAATTAACGAACTAATTAACAAATTACCTTCCCAATGACCATTTAAGTAATCAAAATAATAAAATTTTTTTATTTTTTTTTTTTTTTACAGCGTACACCAATTCCACAAGTGAAACGTTTATTAGCAGCGATAAAAAATAATACACATTTGGAAAAAATTGCATTAGCAAATATGGGCTTATATGATAATGATTGTGAGGTAAAAATTTTAAATTTCATATCGTTGAAATTTATTTTGAAAATGAAATGAGAGGAATTTTGTAAATTTAAAAATTTTTTTCCTACAAACAAACAAAAAGAAAAAAAAGAAAAAAAACGATTTTTGGATTTTTTGATTAATTAGAAGAAATTAATATTACCACATATTTTTTGGTATTATTGTTTACAAAATTTTTAATTGATAAATTTTAAAAAAGTTACATTTGAAAAATTTTGAAAATAAATTTGTGTTCAAAAGGAAAATTAAAAAAATTAAAAAATAAAAATTTGGAAATAATTTCTATTTAGCGCGATATTTGATTTGATTTTTTATTTATTTTTTGTATTCATACTAAAATTGAAATCTTAGATAGACATATTTGTCGATTTAATCCACTAGTTCCGAAGGATATACGTTTAATAGTTTGTCAAATTTTTTAATTAAATTTTCAATCATTTTTCAATTCAATTAATTTCTCGATGTTATCAAATTCCGATTTCATAAAATTTATTTTTCTCGCTTTCTACTTCTACTCTTGGTTCGATCAAACCCTAGGGATTCGGTGAGGCAGTTGCAGAGGTTCGGTAGAGCCTCCCCGAGGAGATACAGAGCAGAGTGCGCTTTTGGCGCCATCTCTTTCTTTTTAAAAAATGTGCTGCTTTTGTGCTTCATACATACTCCGTTGCTAGTGGGAACACTGCAGAATTATCGTGATTTTGAAAAAAAAATCATATTTTATTTTTCACTAAAGAGGGGTCCAATGAATGAGCATATGGAACTGGTGGAGTTCGGTACCTCCAACAGGCTTGGGAACCACTGGTCTAAGATTATCATTGATAATGATGGACTAATCATAAGCATCATCAGTGATGTAAAGCATTAATATATGTTGCAGCCAATTTTCGACGTGGTATCAAATAATACGACATTAAAATCAATTAATTTGGAAACGAATTATCTCAGTGGTGATTTCTTTGCTCGTTTATTTAAAGCAGCATTGGTAAATCAAGCACTTGAAGAAGTGAAAGCTGTTAACCAGGTTTAGTTTTATTTCAAAAAACCAAAAGTTTTTTTTTTTTTTTGGAAATATATCAAATCATTTGTTAGGTAGTTTAGGTCTTGAAATCTTTTCAATTAGTAATTTAAGTCTTTTGAAAAATTTTCACTTCGTAATGTAAGCCTTGGAAATTTTTTAATAGATATTATAATTGTCATGATGTAAAAGTGATATATTTTTTCTTTTTAAACATTCTAATTTTAAATTTCAAAAGCATTTATTTTTTGATTTGTCAAAAATTAATATTTGCTAAAAATGAAAAAAAATTTTTTTAATTGCTCAAAAAAAAAAAAAATACAAGAATGAAAAATCTACGAACATGTTTTATGTTTTAAATAATATTTAATACTTTTGCAATTTTTTTTTTTAATTTTTAGAATTATTGCATTCAAACATCTTTAAGCAGTTTGAAAATTTTTTCTCCCTACTTGTTGTGTATTTATTTAACTGCTATCATCATCCATTCATCCATCTGCATAATTACATCAAATTTCATTAATTTCAACATCATCGATTTCTAGCTACTTTTTTAGGCCATATTCTTTTGAAATGAAGCAAATACCACTCTCTTTTTTTCATTATTATTTTCAAAATTATATTCAAATATTTAAATTGAATAATTTTAACCATCTCATAATGCTATATTTCTAATATATACTTTAAAAACGGTGACAGTGTGGAGATTAGTTAAATTTTGAAATTCAAATTATTTTTCATGTCTTTTTCAAGTTTTATTAAAAAATAAATAAAATTTTGTCATTTAGGGTGTTACATTTGCTACCGCAGCAGAAAAGGAAATTATCGATGCTGTTTTTCAAAACAAAGGCCTAACAAAAGTATCAATAAATATTCGTTTACCGGAAGGTCGACATAAAATCGAAAATGCATTAATCAGAAATCAGGAAATCAGTAATCTTTTCAATTTAAAAAAAAATCGACCTTAAAAATAGGATGAGAAATAATTGAGAAAGTCAAATTTAATTGTAACTAATACAAAATGTTAATTTCGGATATTTCAGCATATCTTTTTTTTTTGAATTTGCAAGATTTTACATTTGTTGCTTTATTTGCTTTCTCTATTCATTTTCGCGGCGGTTCATTTAATTCAGAAAGATTAAATAGACTTGATGATTTAACAAAATCCAATTACATTCATAGAACATGCAGATTCCGGCAAAATCACTTCTCAGCACGGATACTTCATTTTTTTAGTGATTTTTTTCTTTTTTGATACTCATAACTCTTTTTCAAGCTTAGAACTGTTTGGTAGATGAGAAGTGAAACTTAACGATGGAAAAGAATCATTTCATTAAATTGAAACTATCAATCCTAAATTTAACAATTATTATTTCCCGTTAAGCAAACATAAACTGGGTTATTACAGGAAGAATACTGAGGAGGCAAGCAGCAGTTAGAGCTCGAGAAGTTGAACAGGCACAGAAGACAGCTGAAAAAGTTAATGGATCGATCGCTGCCATAGGCGAAATACAATCAGGAAAAGCTCAGCTGATGAAACCAGCAGCTGTGTTGGAAAGTGCATCCCAAGTGCCACCACCATCGTCCCACACTGTTGATGGTGATGAATCGACGAGCAATTCAGGAAAAATCCCATTAGCTACTGTTGGAAGTGCTATGAAAACATCGGATACCCATGGCAAAATGAATGGTGGTGAAAAGCACGTTAATAAGATGTCAGATGTTGCCAATAGGATGGTTACAAATAAAACATCTAACCAATCATACCATAGCAATGATTCAACGAAAATTACAGCAACAAAAAAAACAGAAAATAAGGTGACAGCAACAACAACAACCACCGCAAATGCAACAGATGGACAAGTAAAATCAAAGGAAACACCGCTAAAGAAAGTCTCCGTGGAACAGGCAGTTCTGGAAGAAGAATTGGATACGGAAGAATTACTTAGGAAGGTTTGCATCTTTTGCATAGCTTGAAGCTCAAGTTTGTTTATGTAACAAATTGGAAATGAAAAAGATTTTTGATAAGTTGCTTTCTATTAAATAGCATATGTTGTGATGGTATTTAAAAAATTCCTCCACTGATTGCAGCAAAGACATTAATTTTAGTAATGAAAAGTTTGAGTGGAAAAAAGCAATTTGTAGAGGTAATGTTTAGGACGAATTTTTAAGCTGGAATGTCTCGGGATTTGTGGGAAGCTTTTTTTTGCTAAGGTATGAGTTATTTGGGTGCTTGAAGTAAAGGATTTTTATAGTAGTGGTAACGCATTGGAGATAAACATAGGGTGAACTGTAGACAGAAATACAACGTACCTGCGGGGGAAACGTTGGTGGGAGGAACTTTAGTAGTGCTTAGATTTCAATTTGCACATAGGTAATCAATGTCAAGGATTGTCGAAATTGTAATTTGCACGTGGGTAATCATCAAGGGTTGTTTAGATTGCAATTTGCACATAGATAATCGACATTAAGCAGGATGGATGTGTGATGTTAGGATAAGAAAAAATTTACGAGCTTAATTTGGTACATTCCACATTTTCTTCAAGTTCTTTGATGACATAAAATGTTTCCTTTTGAGTATTTCAAGTTTTAGATGACATTTATAGAAAAAAAAGTAAATTTTCAGGCTTCTCTACCGAAAAAATTCTCACTTCCTCCAACGGAAAGTTTCACTTCTTCCAAATCCGATAAAACAATTACTGACACATCCTCAGCCGCCTTTGCTGCTGTTTCACGGTCGCAAAATAATTTCCGTAAAAATTCGTTAAAAAACAATTGTACAGTATCCGAAAAAGAAACGTGTTCAGCTGCATCAATTGGTACCAACAATCAGTGTTGTAATTATAAACCGATAAGAATGACTAATAGTACTAGAAAATCCTTAATTCCACCAATTTTTCTTAATTCTGATCAGCAGAATGAACCAGTGAAAAGAAATTTTCAAATTTCATCGAGAAAAAATTCATCATCAGAACAAGGGAAAAAGGTTGCCAGCAAATTGGATGATTTGCAAAAACCATCATTCCATTCCAATCCATTTCATTCACCAATGCCTGTGTATTCATTGGAACGAACAAATCATTCATAATTATCTGAGTGTAATTTAAAATCTTAATATTTAAGCTCAAATAATAAAAAAAATTCTTTTCTCAAAATTTTCTTTTTTTTTGAACTATTTTTTACTATATTGTATTTGTTTTACAGAAGTAAAACTTTCGGTATTTGTACAAAATACATAAAATTGTTCATCACTCATACATTATATAAAAAAAAAATTCGGAAGTAATTTTTAGCTTTTTTTGCATTGTAAGGAAAATTGATCATTTATCATCCTAATTTTGTTCAGATTAGCTGAAACTATCAAATTTTCGCCATTTCTAAAAAAAATTAGACAAAAAAAAACAAAACAAATACGGTGAGCCAAAAATTTTAATATGACTTTTCACAAAAATTAAATACTAAATCAATTACAAATTACGAGTGTTTTTTTTTTACATTTTTTGCATTCCAAAATGTTTCAGTGATGTAATGAATGGTTTGTTTTTTTTTAATATTTTGCAATTATTATTAGCATGTTATTAAATTCCCTCGATAAAAAAAAATTCAAAAACTATTTTATTTTAATTTACAGTTTTCGAATTATTTACCTTGTAAAAAATCGAGCAAATCGTACTGGAAAATATATTTGGAAGCAATTAAAATGACCAGAATTTTGTAACCTTTGAACTTTACAATAAACTACAGTCCTAAAATATACTGCTTGTTTGTACAAAATAGACTGTTTGTAAAATTATAAGTTTTAGGGCAGAAATTAGGAAAAATATTTGGCTGTGCTAATTGTTGTAATTATTTTCTCTTTCAGCGAACATTGTTTCTGCGTTAAACGGTACCCAATGGTACCCATTTAACGCAGAAACAGATTTTTCAAAACAGTCACTTTGCTAATTCAATTAAAAATTTGATAGACCTTTGTTGATACACCACAAATAATTAAACTATTAGTCCGAAGGATTTTGATCGAAATAAATTTTATGCTAATGAAGCAAATTGTCGCTGAATAGAGAAGCTAGATCAAAAGAGTCATATTGGCGTCGCAATGTCGGAGTTATGATGAGCTCCTGTCAAGATTATAAGGCGACGTCAACTTTATGATATAGTTTCATCCGCCAACTGGTCAAGAAGGATGTGTCGCAATCTGATTGGCCTCCGACAACGGATTCAGGTGTATGTAAACAGTGGATTAGAACTCCAAAGGCATTGTCGTAATTGTACTCAACAGCTCGCTCGACAGTTCACCCAGCTTACTACAGGAATCGACGTTTGGAACCAGCTTTACTGGACTCCCTCTACTGTAAATTGTCATCACTTATTTACTGTATTCGTACTACTAACCCGTTATATTGTTTATTTTTCTACCCAAATAAAGGTTTAATTACCCAAGTGTGCGGAGGCAGTAAACTCTACACGGAAGTCGCCAGAAGTACACGTACGCACGACCGTATCAGTACATATTCAAGAGAATCAGACGAAGAAACTCAACCAGGTGGAATATTCGCCCTTGAACTCAGTATTAGATGAAGAAACTCCACCAGGTGGATATTTCTCTCTATAAAAAAGTTCAACGGTCCGGTTGGATATTCGTAACATACCTCCGAGGAATAAGACCTTGGGTACAAAACAAAAAAAAGAACAATATCGAATCTCACACCAGTATCAGAGGCAGAAGGACTCAACGAACCGGGCCTACAACAAGGATAGAAGACGCCATTGTTCTCACACAAATGAATCATACAACTTTCTCAAAAACCCTTCCTTACTTCTTATCAGTTTCAAGCCTTTTTTCGTCCATGGCTTATGAAAATAATTTGACGTAAAAGTATAAATGGAAGAACGAAAAATTGACATTATCGTACTGTTGCAACATATATATATTGTAGAAATTAAATTTCAGAATTAAAAAATTAGGAAATAAATTACAAAGTTAATAATAAACTAAAAGTCATAAAGTTTGAAACTGTTGGAAAAAAGAATTGACAGCTGTTTTTAGATGTGATAAGCCTATTAGCTATGACTAAAATAGTTGAATTTGTTAATTAAAACCAGCAAGTGTTGTCACTTTTTTCAAATGGAAATACAAATTTTTCTTAGTGAAATAATTCACAAAATGTTGAAATTAATTACTGTTCGTTTGAACAAAAAAAAAAATCAGAAATTAAAAGAAACTTATCGCTAGGAAAAAAGTTCTTAAATAATGATTACTACTAGCAATAACATCATTTATTCAATTGTTGCTTTTCAAGGTTGGTCGGTTCAAGTTAAAACAAAAAACAAAACAAAGAATTGTCTGAAATGAATGAAAATTAAAATTTGTGAATTTCAATCTTCACTGCTGCCATTGTCTTTTTTTCTTTATATACTTTTTATTTTATTTGTCAACGAAAAAAAAAAATGAAAAATGAAAAATTGATGGCCGAATGGCGTAAACAACGTAATGCAGCCGTATCGTCAAGTGAAATTGGACTTCGACCACTGCATGAAAATGGTTGCAGTGATTCCGAGGCATATCAATTATCTTCCGAACCGGGTGATTAATTCATTAACCTGCAATTCTTAAGCTGTAATTTATCATGCTTTTAATTAGCTTTTGGGTTTTTGCCAAAAAGCTAATTAAATTAATTAAAATTGCTAAAGATTGAAAATTTCTTTTTTTTTAGCTCTTTATGCAGAACAACCAGTGGTATGCTGTAAACATGGTGTGAAATGTCACGAATACTACGAGCAAGTAAAAAAAAAATTACTTCTGCAATTTTGTGAAATTAATTAAAAACTTTAAATATGCAAAATTAATTTTGTAAAATTAAAAACAATTATGTCGAATTAATAAAATAAAAACACATTTCTTCTTTCTTTTTTAATTTAACTAATGGAAAATTTGCGTACATTTCATTTCAGAGTTTATTTTTTCCATTCTCATAATTTGATTAATTATCAAATTAATTAAATAAAAAAAAATTTTTTTTTGTTTGAAAATTTTTTCAATTTTATTAGAATAATCCAATAAATTGATACAAATGCTTATCGTCAACATTTTTCGTTTGTCTTTTTCCTGACAATTTATTGATTCGTTTCATGCCACTTGACCTTTGTACGGAGACAATTTATTGATTCGTTTCATACCACTTCACCTTTGCACGGATAGCCTTTTAAGTGGAGATTACATGGAAAAAATGGAAGGTTACGGAATTATTTTCAGAATCAGAAATCTGAGAAAAAGATTTCTTCATTGTGGCCAATATGCGAATTGTTTAGCCAAAATAATCAAGCAATAAATTTGGTAATTAATTAAAATTATGGGCGAAAAAATGATAACAATAAACTTTTAAATAAAATTATTGAAATTGATTTTTTTTTAATTGATGACAAAGAGGAAAGTTACAATTTGAAATTATAAATTGTAAAAGAAATTTGTAAAATTATCTTTTCGTTTCATCAATTCAAAATATTGATGTTGAAGGTGAAAAGTATACCACCAAGTCCGACGATTAATTCAAAATTCAAACAAAAATATACAATTAGCAGGTAAGAAAATATTATTTTTTTTTCTTACCTTATTTCCACTTAAAGCAAATTTGAATTTGGAAAATTTATGTTTGAAATATATTATTTTAATTTCCTTTAAAATTTAATATGAAGCTACTTTTTTCATTTGAGGATATTAATAACAATCGGAAATTTAAAACTTTTCACTCATAAATTTTTTGCAGTAATCAAAATCGACAACCCACGGAACAATACAACAACCACCGATCCACTGATCAATACCGCCACCTATCCAGCAGTGATCGGTACAGCCAATCCAGTGATCAATACAACCACCAATTCAGTGATCAATACAGCCGCCGATCCAATGATCAATACCGCCACAAACCCAATAATGATCGGTACAGCCGATCCAATGTAGAATATCGCCATCGATCTAGTGATCAGGATAGCCAACCCAGTGATCAATACAGCGAATCCAGTAAACAATCCAACCCGCAAATGTTTAATCACTACGATAACTTTCCATTAAATGATACGGATAAAAATCTGCTGAAGAAGTTAGTGGTAAGTTTCATTCCTTTGACCTTATGATCTTTTGACCTTTTAACCTTATAAGCCTTATGATTTGTCCCATATCATATGAAAATATATATAGGAATAAAAAGCAAATTTTTTTTCCTATCAATTTTCCATTCGAAATTATCAAACCATAAATGGATCACTTCTGCAGAAATCATCAATGATCAAAAGTGATGAAACGGAAATAATTGCAGAAAATACATCAAAATTGAATTTTCTTCACAGGTCAAAGGATTTCTTAACTTTCAACTGTTTTTGTTACATATCTCTGTGAAAATAATGATAAACTTGATTCTTCCCGGATGTTTATGCTAATTAAAAATATTGATTTCTTTCCTTTTCAATCAATATATATATTTCTCATTGTCCCAGGTACTATCTTGGACAAAGACCTCGATCAGCTTCTAGAACACTTGCACCAATTCCTCAAAATTTTTCCTTATATCATGAGGTGAATTATTATTCTTTAAATCTTAAATTCTCCGGATATTTTCTAGACATTTTAAAATTAATTAGATCATTTGAAGACTGCATTACTTCTATGCTTCTTGTTTTTTTGCAAAAATACTACAATTTCATTGTGTTAATTTTTGGACAATTAAATTACTTTCTAGGATATTTCCAGAAAATGCTCTATGAATTTAATTAACTATATTTTTTGCCTGACAAATTAATTACATTATAATTCGTATTAATTGTTTTTTTCTGTTCCTTGGACTAATTATTACATTGCTTGATCATTAATTATTTATTATTTCTTGATATTTATTCTTTGTGATATTTTTTGTTATATCTCAATTACTATTATTGTTTTTTTTTTTTTAATTTGATTATTGTGCTAATTTTTTTTTGTTTTGCAATTCAAAATGATGAATTTTTAGCTACCAGAAGATATTGGAAATGTTGACACTTTGCAACCATATGCTCCTCTGTGGATTGTTTTTGTAAACAATAATTTGGAGTACAGGTGAACAAATATTTATACTACTCCTGTCCATATCCTTCTCGTTTCTATTCTCAGGTAGAATGATCAATATGAATCCGTCAAAATTTTCACATGAATTGAGAAAAAAAAAATGCGAATTTAAATGATTAATCCTTAAGGTATTTACCCATACAAGAATGTTTCATACATGGGAAACGAAGGTTATTTGTAAATTGCGGTGATAAAGATATCAAATCATTCAAAAAGCTCGAATATCTTGTTCGATATTACGCCAAAATGTTTGCCTATACTGACAGGTTTCTGACGGCTTTGGATATTAATTCTTCCTAATTTCAGTTCCTCTTTATGGGAATTTTCCTTCCTCCATAATTATTTCAGTTGTATCTTCTAAAAACGAAGCTCAGCCCGGACTATTTTTTCAAATCCAAATACCTGGTGTTTTTGTGGGTAACCCTTAAAAAAAATTCTGAGAAACATGCACAACCACACGCTCGCAAACATTTCAGTCAAGGACGAAGGAGCCGTTTTCCAGATAATCCAGTCGATGAACCCATTCAAAAACTTATAGAATAAGTGAATTAAAAATTGGATGTTAAGAAATTGATTTATATCATATCTTTATTCAATCATTGGGCTGCAACTATAAAAGAACCTCATTCGGGAATAATAAATAATTAAGAATATTTCTCTCGTGAAACGATTTCAGAAAAACAAAAGCCTGAGGAGGAAGGAAGTCGTGAGATCACTGTCAATTATTGATTATTACTACCACATTTATCATATCTAATATCTTATCCAGTCATCATACTGATACAATAACTAAGAGGAAAATAACAGTTCAGAAACCTATCATTAAATGAAGCAATGAGATGCAAAAGCCTTCTGGGAAGTGAAAAAAATTCTTGAATCACCAGCTTCATTGGTAGCCTGAAACACAGAAACTGCAAATAGAAAATGTAAAAGGTACTGGGGTGTTTGAAACCAAATAGACCTTAAAGTTAAAAAAAATCTACAATAATAAACGATAAACTCCAGATATAAAACATATCAAAATAGCACACGCACATATTTTCAATGCAAAAAAAGCTTCCTTTAAATTCAATAATTCTAACATGATAGTAATTTGAAAAAAATCCTTGTTCAAAACCTGAATTTAAGAAGAAGAGCTGACTTGGACAGCACACCACAATGAGGTACAAAAAGTGTCCGCCAATGTTGCAACATGACAGACAAGAAAAGTTTGTTGCTACTGTATAACTGAATGTAGAAAATCTAAACTAAATACACTGGACAGACTAACCCGAATAAAAATACAGATTTTTCGCAGACCTTAGCAGAGCCCTATCTAAATTTCAGCCTACATAAACGTAGGGAATGGTTTCATCGGCAGCACTGGCACTTTTTTAAACAAATTATCCACACATTTTATAAAAAAGTCGAGAGTGCTTTAACCGGATTTTAAAAATGAAAGCAATTCACCAGTATTAGTATCCAAACTGAGAACATTTCCCACACGAGAAGACGAAAAAAATTTCACGAATCATATTTTACATCAAACGCAGATCTTAAATCACTGGTGAGTTCTAGGCAGATTTAATACTAATCACAAAACGTTAAAGATAGAATAAAAAAACAGGAAGGTTATTCCTACCAATATTACATTAATTCATTTCACTCAATCATCACTTGTAATAGATTTATTAGTAGCGCAACCATTTTCTGCACCAACTGCAAAAGGAAAGAAATGAAACATATATTATTGCATTCAAATTTCAGCATTTTAAATGCGCACACTTTAAGCAATTTTCGGAAATCTGAACAAATCGTAATTTCTATAACTTACTGTATTTCTTTCAGGAGGTATTCGATAATTAAAGTATGCAATTTATAGAAAATATTTACGTTGGTCCCATGAGCCGCATTTCTTATTGCGAAGCCTTTCCAACAAACTTTTGAAAGGATCTCCAAACGATTTCTTCACCACTCCGACGTCCATTTCACCAGATGAACTTGGACTTTCTTCACTACTAGATGAACTTACATCGTAGTTATGATGCTTAAACATATAACTGAGTTAAATCTTATATTAAACTTGGCCAAACCGAATTGGACAGTTCCCACCATCAATGAGCATCAATAAAGACTTCGAGGTTAAGACTATTTCTGCAAAATAGAACCCAATTATTAATATTATAGAAACTTCAATTGAAGAAGCTCTGAATTAAAATTATAAATTACTTTATAAACCGTATTGGATGGATATCGAATCCTATAACAAAAACGTCACTATGAACGATACAATGAGCTTACATGTCGAGATGACGTCACACGATTGCTTTCAACAGCTAACCCAGTTCTTCGCTCTTTTTTCGAGTATCTATGAAGACAAAAATGACCTCATGAAATTTCAATAATTTTTTAAAGCAACTTCACACGGTCCTTCCACTCAATAACACAACTTCTCAATTATACTTTTTCTTCGCATAACGTATACTATTACAGCTTAATGTACAGAAATGCTTTAACCTGTTAGATTCTCGATCGCTTTCTGAGCTGTTGCGATTCCTACCAATGCGAGAATGCGAGCCATAACGGGATCTACTACTACTACTACTACTGGACGCATTTTTTCTCTTTTCTGATCGATGATCGTTCCTTCTGCGATCATGTGAATCAGCGCTGAAACTTTTTCCTTATTCATTCTTTTCCGAATTATTGCTAAAGGAAAGTAAATTGTTACCAGTAAAAAATTTAGAACACTAAACATGCAGTCAAATTAATAAATTCACAAAACTGAACCAAAATTGCTCAATTCGATTGCAAAAAAAATAACTGCAATAGTTGAATTAAACTTTCAAATCACCTGTGTTGCTCAAAATCTCTGTCACTGCTTGACGTACGGTGATGACTACGTTTTCTAGTGGACTGGACTAGCAGAGTATATTCGCCACTATGTGTTGCGGAACTGCCATTTTCTACTTTCGTAACAGAAGCAATTCGCTAGAAATTGAAATATTTTGAAAATCAAGAATTGTAAAATACTGAGGTTTAAAAAAAAAATTCATGTACATGAAACTTACCAAACCAGAATCACGAATGTTTTCGAACTTTTCTGCACCTGAGTGTGATGGTAAACTATAACGTGTATCACGATTTCCATCAATTGCTTGACCAACTTCTGAAGAAGATGGTAGACTCCTCCTTTTTTCATGATCTCCATCATTTTCTCCAACTAAAGGGCTGCTACACTGCTGAACTGGAGGTTTTGGAGGCAGAAAAAATTGTCGACTAAAGCTGTCGAAATTTTCCAGCATTGATAAGATGTCAGTCACCTAGAAAATGTATAGCCACAAATATTCAAAAATTATCAAGCAGACTTAAGCGAAGCAGGAACAGATTCGTTCATTTCATTTGTTTTCACAATGCTCAATCTCGGTAATATCAAACCTCTAATGAGTACATCAGCGATATGAATTCGCCTACACAAATATAAACAGTAAAATTAAAATGAGTAAATAGTGATCTAACTTCCTGTGCATATTCTGGCCTTAATAAAAGCTCTTCACGGATTTCAGTCAAAATATGACCAAGTTTATTTTTTCCTCGCCATTTTGATGGACTTAGTGCATCCGGTTCATTGATATCTAAACCTGAAATATTATACCACTGGATTTTAGAGCTTTCCGTTGATGATGATGATTAAAATTTTGCCAAGAACATATGACGCAAAATTTTGATTGAAAAGATATTAAGGAAATTTCTAAAAAACAAACCAATGCCCCATTCTCGATCTGTTGGTGAACATTCCACTAGCGTACTACCGTACGTGTAAAACAGCTTTTTCCTTAGCAGTGGGTTCTGCGTATATTTGGCAAAATTTCCTCTTCGCATCACATCGCTACTTATTTTGTTCCACCTAATTTATAATATAGAAAAGTAATACATATGTTAATAAAAAAAGTTTCTGGAATTTGTAACTGTCTAAATCAAATTCAAAATTGTCAAAAAATCGACTATTCTCAAGAAAGTTAACTGTCGTCAGAAATGACACAATTTCAAACTGAACCTCATCCCATCGACATTAAGACAATTGCCGAATTGAAATAGCTGCAGCAACAAAAAATATATTTTAAGTGAGTAAATACCCTATCAAGTATTATATCTAACTGCTCTTACTCGGCTTCTGCAATCCAAATCATTTTCGAAATTAATTTAAACATACGTTTCCGGCTCGAAATTTTTGATATTACGTGAAAACATTTTGATTTTTCGGGCATCGCGTTCAGTTGCTATTTGCTCTGCTGTTCCATTATCTCCAGCACAGAGAGCTTTATGATACCTGAAAATTATATCATCCAACCTACTTTCGTTTCATCAACTTTAAAGACTACAACCAAACTATCAGTTAAGAAAAAAATGAAATTACACTCTCTATATAATTTGAAACAGTTGACCAGGATACGGATAAAAACAAAGGTCATGCGAATAAATGACTACGGTACTGGTTTCGCGTTGCTCAGTCAGTGAATGAGTTACAGTGTTTTTTACAGCTATAGAAACTAATGTCCAACCAATTTCACTTTATACCAAACACATAAACGAGTACCTGTTTTCAGAAGTTAGGTTTTTTTACGTATCTTTCAAATCTCAATGAGTTAAACTAAACAAAGCAAAAAACAGAAAATAAAATTCATATCAATTCATCCGATAAATTAAAATGTTTCACTTTAAACGAAGAAAAAAATAACATGTAGTACTGCTCGGTCGAATAGTACCATCTTTCCTCCGGTTTCCCATTACCGACATCTTCAACTATTGTGAAACGACAGGGATGGAAGTTGGAAAATGGACTACGGATAGTGAAGAATAGAGTGAATTTTTCACCGCTTTCGGTTGTCACGATATTTGTCATCACTGTTATCGTTTTTCCAGGAACAACTAAGTTTCATATCATATAGCATATACAACAACAATTAATCTGAAAATAAACATATTACTCAATCAATGATGCAATTCATAGCACATTCAACAGTATTTTTGCTTCAAGCAAAAGTGTCATTCATCTTCTGACGACAACCACTGATGGACTTCTGAGTAATACTTTCAGAAAATCTACCCACTCCCCAAAGTTCATTTTGCGCTCATGTGCTTTACTGAATGAAAAGTCTTCAACTAGCAATATATATCCATTGGTTAAAAAGCAGTTGGAGTGGCAAAAGGCCATTATACGGTATCCTTCAGTGTCGGACACGTGACTATGTCTAACTTAGACAAAACCTACTCAATTCCTTCCACCTATCATCACTCTGATGGCAAATTCTGTTGCTATGTTGACAACAGCGACCAATATTACTCATACGTCTTAGCGACTATATCTATGATCGAGATTAGTTTAGAAATCCTGCAGGCCCTCCTTACTTCCTTGAAAATTTAGTAATCAATGCTGTCCGGGTTCACTAAACCCCAGAACAAAAGCAAACTTTCAATGAGATCATATACGTTACACTTTGTGCCATGCACGATCAGCAACCGCGCAGCAAACCGCATCAACCCACAAACACCATTATTGAAAACAGTTCATATTTAGAATCCGATCAAGCTATCAAAGTTTTTCAGAGGAACGTATGCAACTTTGACGGTTACATAAAGAAAATTTGTACCTCAAACTTTGAAATAAATATGATGATAAGCGGGTTTGAGGAGTTTTTGATTCATAACTTTTTTTTGATAAAGATTAGGTGGGGTGCGTTATGAGATGCATAGGTGATTTTCAGTCCTTGGAGAGTGGTAATGGTTGAAAATATGACTATATATAGTCATTCTATGAATATGGGACACAGCAGTCATATCATTGTCAGCATTTCCACTAAATAGATTGCCAGTGTGTGTTTTCAATTGTTGCTTTGGAAGGTCAAGAAATGAATTTGTGATTATCGTTAGACAACAGTTGTCAGCTTTATCGAAGAGTACAAAATCTGTTAATTTTTATCTGGAATGTCAATGAAGACAGCAATTCAATGGTCCATATAGAAATGAGGCTGATAAATCAATGTCCTTAGCCGGTTTTCGTTTTCGGTTTTTTACAGGTATTACACTTCTTCATCAATCAAGATATTTTTAGTTTAACACTATTTATATTTCAGGTACAGTGATGTTATCATTATGGGTAAACATATTACTAAGTTGTGGTGGTGCATATATTTCCTACCACATAATCCAGGAATATATTCCAGTTTTTGTAAAACGTCAAATGTATGGAAAGGATCAGTGCAAGGTATATTATTCGTTGTATTTTTGCATTTTTTATGATGTCTGAATTTTGAACAAACTTTCAGTGTATATTTTCTGATTTTACGAATTCGAAAAAGATAAGCTTTATTTGCAATAATTGTTTAATTGTTTGGTATTGGGTGCTTTTCAGTTTTGTATTAATCAGCATAACTCGTTTTTTACATGAAAATTATTGAGGAACTGATCTATTGTCTACATTTTTTAATCTTTTTCACTTATGCTAAAGTTAATTTCTTCTGCAGTAGTCTCAGTTTTAGATTGACAATACTCCTGTTGCGGAACCGATTGGATTCATATCAGCAGCTGTTTATTTAGTTGTAATGTTTATATTTATTCCATTTTCAGTTTATGAGTGGTCACAATTTGAGTGAGTTTTATAAGTTTGTTGAATTAACGCCGAATTTCTTATCTTTTCAATATATTATTTTAAATATTAATATATTTTAATTTATATATTATTTTTCCTCAGATTTACAGGTCACCCATTCCACATCAAAAGTTTTTAATGTTTTTATCAGCACTGACAGCAATTTGTTCCGCAGTTCTACTGGGTTTTGCAGATGACGTTTTGGATTTACAATGGCGACATAAACTTTTATTCCCGACACTTTCATCACTTCCATTGCTTCTTGTTTATTATATATCTGGTGAATTGTTCGTTATTTATTGGAATTTTAGTTAAGGAAATTTTTACTTTCATCTGAGTTACTGTAGTTGGTCTGAAAAATACGTTACCTTTCTGGTTAGCAGTATCATAGAGGTATCTTTTCAGGCTCATCATCTACGATCATGTTACCGTCTTTAATTACGGCATTTCTTCCAGTGGGAGAACGCATTGACATTGGAATTTTTTATTACGTTTATATGGGTATGATGGTAAGTTCTCAAGATTTAGTATTTAATTTTGTTCAATTTTTCTCAGAAATTTTAATTTGGTATTATATTTGCTTTTATATTCCGTTTTGTGTTTAGACAGAAAAAGCAAACACCGTTGCCTTTTATCCCTTTGCAGATAGTCTTTTGCACAAATGCGATCAATATTTTGGCTGGAATTAATGGACTTGAAGCTGGACAGGCTCTTATCATAGCAGCTTCCGTTGTTATTTTTAACGCGATCGAAGTAAATTTCACATTAAAGAGTGCAATCTTGCTGAACACTGTATAAAGCTAGAGAAAAGTGGTAAAGGGATGCCTTTAGTTTGAAATTAGAAGTCAAAACCTTTTTTGTATTTTTGAGATACAAATGTTAAATTTATTTAAAGATTTTAAAAATTGATTTTTTATCGTTTAGTTACATTATTGTTGTTCCTGGGTTATTAAAGATGATCTTATTTTTCCTTTGTTATGAGCTCTCTTTGAAACAGGAAATTAGTAAAGTATTTCAAAGGTAAAAATATGAATCCTAAATGACTTTCATCAGCATTTTTGCAGTTGTTCCGACTAGATTCATCAGTTTCGTGGTATCACTCACTTTCTTTGTATTTTCTCCTGCCTTTTTTGGGAACAACATCTGTTTTGCTATATTTCAACTGGTAATCTTTTTTTGTCTTTTTCTAAAGATTATTTTTTAATCCTTGATATCTCTTTCCAGGTTCAGTTTTCTTCCTGAAATTTTGCATATTCCTTGTTTCATTGCTGATCAAAATTCAGTTACCCAGATATTTAGGTATCCAGCACAAGTTTTTGTTGGGGACACGTTTTGTTATTGGGCTGGAATGACTTTGGCTTCCGCTTGTATTCTTGGCCATTTTAGTAAAACTATGGCACTCTTTTTAATCCCTCAGGTAAGTTCCTTTTATCTTCAACAAATTTGTCTCTTTTTACGGTGCTATATTGTAATGTGTACGTGTATTCATATTATTATTACTTTAGAAAATTTCATAATTCTGTTAAATAGTGATTACAAAAGGCCTGATGGAGCGAAGATTCAGGCATAAGTTAGCTGTATTACATGTGGAAATTTTGTATTTAATTATGAATCGGTGTTTAAGACAAAGAAAGGAGGGCAGTAAATTGTAATCATACGATTAATTATTAAAATCTTAGAAAATAGAAACTTGATACTTTCCAGATTTTCAATTTTATTTATTCAACTCCTCAGCTTTTCCGTCTTGTTCCTTGTCCGCGTCATCGGTTGCCGAAGTTTGACAGTAAAACTAACACCGTTTATATGAACACTATCGAATTAAAAGAGAATGGTTATATTTTCATTTGGCTTCATTTATTTCTCACTGCTCCATATTTTTCTTTAAAAAATTCACAGTTCTGTACAGTCTTTAGTTCGTTTTTTGTTATGCTGAGATCTTCCATTCTAAATTCTTGATGCACAAGTGTTGCTGGTCAATAATAAATTCATTTACTGGAATTCTTTTATTAAATTACTAGTGTTATTGAGTGTTCGATTCCTAGAGGGGTAGAGAAATAGTGGAAAAGTTTGTTTGTCAGTTTCTTTTACTTTCAATTCATTTTTTACTTCAATCAGTTACATATTTTTCCATTCAGAACTCAGTTCTTTGACTAAAGTCGTCCTTAATTTTCTGGATATATTTGGTTTATTGCACAAGGAAAATATTGAAAAGGACGGCGCGAGGTAGGAGTTTTATCTATTATCTTCTAAAATGAAAACTTAAATTTTATTTTAGAAAAATGAAACCTCAAAATAAAAAAGCAAGCAAAGTATGCATTGTTCATGTTGATATCGCGGTGGATGCACTGGCTTACTCTAAGTGGAAAATGATATAGAAGGGTTGAGAAATAGTGGAGAAGTTTGCTTGTTAGTTCCTTTTACTTTCAGTTCATTTTTTACTTCAGGTGGATAATTATCAACAATTTAACGCTAATAAATCTGATTTTAAAATTTGCGGGTCCAATGCACGAGAGGAAGTTAACGAAAGCACTTCTCATATTGCAAGTTTTTTTTTCAGTTCTAGCATTTTTTATTCGATTTTATGTTGCACATCTGATCTATGAGGTCGTACAATGAAGGATGTTGCATATCAAGTTTGGGGTTGCTTTTCTCAGTAAGTGCAATTAAATTTTCAGGTTTTACATTGTTTTTTTTTTTGAGAATTAAGGAATTGTTTATGGTCGAGGTCTTAAGTGCAATTTCGGAGTTGACAGAATTTCCCGTAGAATTAAATAACTGTACTTGCCTGAAAAAAACTCCTCGAACAATTTCTGTTTTCCTCGGACAAAAAAAAAAATTATAAGATTCGATAAAAATTTTGTACCGAAAATTCATTAAGATTTCAACTTTATGGGTTGAAATTAATCTAATTTGTTTATTTTATGGAATGTGCATATTTTTTATCCTCTTTTTTTGATATATGCTGTAAAAAATAATAAAGTTTTAAAGATTTTCTACGCGTTTTGTTAATCTATTTTTTATGGCAGTATTGGAGGCGGAATTTAAAAATTTTCGATTTACTTTAACAAAGCGTGCTGAAGTCCTTCTGGAAGTTTAAAGTTTGATGGTAATTTTTGTAACTGATACTCAATGCAAAGTTCTGTTGTAAAGTGTTACTGAAGCACTAATAATACTTGGAGAGGATGATTACCCAAGTAATTAAAAGATTTAGAAATATGGAGGAATTAAAAATTTTTGGAACAGGGATTAATACTAGTTTAATAAATCGTCGGAAAATCCAAAAAAAAAAACTACTTTCTGAAAAGTGAAGTATGGCAAAATAGAAAGCTGATGCGGTATTTCAAGTGTAATAATTCAGATGAGTTAAAAATAAAATGTTCGCTCGGTCCAGGTAGCCTCATTTGCTTTTCTCGCTCCCATCTCCATCGATTTCTCATAATATGTGACATGATTGTTACGATCAACAGTTATAATTGTATGTGATCTAAAACCAGAGCACAATGCAATT
Source organism: Madathamugadia hiepei (assembly GCA_013365335.1). Taxonomy (NCBI): domain Eukaryota; kingdom Metazoa; phylum Nematoda; class Chromadorea; order Rhabditida; family Onchocercidae; genus Madathamugadia; species Madathamugadia hiepei. The sequence goes on from JABVXS010000323.1 coordinate 31,373, forward strand.
GTGTGAAGAATGTGTTTGTTCTATTTCAAAAAGCCAATTCATGTTGGGTGCTTCGAAAACTTTTTAGTGAAATTAACAAAAAAATTGGAAAGTTTTACTATACTGGATGATAAACTGATAGCAAACCGAGTGCCATATGGAATTCCATCGGGATATCTGACGAAAATAGCAGTACGATACCTACAGATCTCGCTAGATCGACCAAATCGTCGTTTCAATTGTTCATCAGGAAAACATCTGCAAGTTGATAAAACTTTTTTTCTGTTTTTTTCAAGTAACGCAAGTAAAAATTGTATATTGGTCAGTTCGGATACTAACTCGTAGAAGTAATATACTAATATCGATCATAAGTCATCAAATATTCACATTCATTTTATTTGTTTGATGCACCTTTAATTAATTTGATCTGTGTACATTACAACATAAATCCATTAAGAACATTTTCAAAATTGACCTAATTTCTTTCCCATCACATCCTCATTCATTCTTTTTTATTTTTACAAATTAACAATGAAAAAAAAACTTACTGATATTTATCAGTAGCTAAGCTTAGAAGACGTTCAATTATTTCTGATTCTGAAAGATTTTCATTGTTTGTTTCTTCAATAATATCGGCAATTTTCTCTACACCACGTTGTACTTTTTTAAATGGCTCATATGTTGGACTGTTGCTAAAACCATGAATACCTGTAAAACAAATGCGACATGAAATTTTGGAATTTAAGGAAAGCATTTGAAATTTAAAGAAATCAAATGTAAGTAGAAATTTTTTAAGGAAATGAAGGAACAGATCATAAAAGGTCTTATCGGACACTCTCTAGTGTGAAGTATTTCAGAAAGTTAGCTTTTACCCGGTGGATATCTGGTAACTTCAAATTTATCATTCAGCTGGCTTGCTAAACCTGCACATTCATATTGATCGTATTCATTTCTGAAATGCCAACTTATTACCTAAAAATTGAAAACGCAAGGGTCCATATTTAAAGAAGCTTTGAAGTAATTCAAAAATTTTTTGGTAGGTTTTAATTGTCCTTCGCAGTCCATAGATTAAAATCAATTAGAACTTTTCTCTGCATTCATAAAAAGACATTTTTAAAAAATTTTATGGTTTTGTTACAAACCATTCGATTTCAGAAAGTTCAGCATTAAGTTAAATTAAAAAATAACCTTTGAAAACAAAGTATTTGAAATGGATTATAAATGCCCGTCGTACTGATCAATGATTTACAAAATTCTTCCGGTTTTTTGTTTGACTTCACAAAATTTATCGGTAATTCTCCTGAAAAAAAAAAAAAAAAAACACATTCCATCCTCACCTTTTCTGAACACTGTACTTCTGCCAAAAATCATTGCAGAAATTCAATCCCTTAAATTTTAGCACTGTTTAAAACTGTGCTTAATTAATCAAATTAGAGTTAAACAATAATGTCTTACAACCTTTATCCTCTAATTTGAAACATTTGAAGGAAATTAGAAAGAAAATTTTTTAAATAAGTTTTAAATTATTGATGTAAAGTATTAAAAAAAAATAGAATGTTTGTTGAAAATTAATGCAAATTTTCGTTTGCATTTTTTAGAGAAAAATTTTCAAAAATTAAAATTTCTAATTCTATGTTAACGATCTAAGAATCAAATTCTGGAAGCATTTTTTTTTTGCCTGAAATAGTTCAAAATATTATTTTTGTATTTCTTCTTCGCATGAGCAAAGAATGAAAGTATTGCTGCTGTAAAGATAATTACAATTCACGCACTCTATCATATCGTACCGCTGACACAATATAACAATAAAAATTAGAAAGGAAAAATTCCTTCTGCCTTGTTCGGTGAATATCTCAACAAGTTTCCTCGTGTCCACCCTATTTCACAACAATTCTCCACTTTGCTCGGTTTTGGAGCAATCTGTTTCGACGTTCTGCCGCTTATTTCTTTAATTTGGCCGGCCCACCTTTTTGAAGGTCTCCCGTGCGGTCTTTTAACCCCTTTCAGATACCAATCGAGGACTTTGGTGGTCTACCGACCATCCTGCATGCGGCATACAAGTCCAGCCCATTTCATTCTGCTCGTTATGATTTCCTGTGCAATGTTGGATACTCCACTTTCCCGATATCCAATATGGGGAAAAAATTAGTTGACAAAAATTGAAATTCCTAATTGCAAATTCGTTTACAAAAATTAAATTTACTAAATTATTACAAACCTCTTGTGGGTGAATGTGGTTTCATCTGATGCATTGGTACGGTGATTGATAATAGATTGCTAATGCGACCAGTGGCATCCATACATAACCATGTTCCACGTGTGCTATCTTCCTCATCTCTTCCTCAACAAAATATTTCTTCCAAAAATTTCCAAAATTCAGTGATGAAGTTTAAAATTTTAAAAGTTAAAATTACTATGAAGCTTCGAATTATACCATAACAAAATATTCAAGAATAAATTAAAAAAAAAATTCCACAAATTTTTTTATTTTTTTATGTTATCAATGTATCGCTTAATGTTTATGTTATTTATTATAAGTTAATTTTTATTTCCTTTCCATTCGTTTCTTTTTTAGTCCAAATTTTTTAATTGCAATTTTTTTTTTTTTAATTTAAATTTAAACAATTCGTTTTTTTTATTAAATAAAAAAAAAAACAAGTTTATAGTACAGATTTAAAGTATATTGGTGGGTAGGCTATCATCATTTATGTGTTATCATGAATTGTCATCAGTAATTAATTAATTTCATAGTTGAATAAATATACCAGTTTTATATTTCCTGATTTCTGATAAAACCATTAAAAAATAACAAATGAGAGAGAGAGAGAAAAAAAAAAGAAGGAAAAAATTTTTAAGCGAAAATACCAGCAAGAATGCCATCCTCCCATTTAGCAATACTGGTTGGTCGATTGAGTGATTCATCACGATTATTTAGCAAAATTAATTTGTACTTGGCATTCGGATTATGCTCAATGTAAACAAAAGTTATGCACATTCAGTAATTGGAAAGATTGGGCACAAATAATTAATTTTAATTTAACAAATAAACAAATACCGTAATGTCTGAAAAAAAAATTCATTTTTATTAATTAATTAATTACAATTCCTAAATTATTTCGTCGTTTAATTTAGCCATATGAAAAAGACACAAATGAAAAAACTGTAATATTAATACAATTTAAAAAAAAAAGCAATATAATGGCTACAAATAAGAATGAACGATATTTAATACTTACTATATAAAATTTCGTATCAAGGAAATACAATCGAGGAAATTCAAATTTTCGGAAGCAGCAAATTAATTAACGGCAATGTCAAATTTTAAATGTGTATGTTTTTAATTAATGAAAATCAGATTCTAGTTTCACAAACGTAACAACAAATGGAATGTCAAAAAAAAAAAAATGTATGAAAAAATTAACAAATTATTTTGTCATGAATTTTATCAATTTTAAATGCTCATTACCTTCTTTTTTTTTCTACTGAAAAGAAAATTGTTATTTCTATTTCTAATCTTTTATTATGACGATTAATCAGGTAACCCATGCTCCTCATCATACAAAATAATGAATGACAAATACAGCCTCATTTACTAATTACCCTTTGTCTTAATTTCTTACAAGAAATTTTAATTTAATTTCTTAATTTTTTTGCAGGAAATGAAATTCCATTTGTACATCAAATTATATTTGAGGAGGAGATTGTAACTAATTATATTATGCCTTCGGCAACACAATTGCCGATATAATAGTGTTACACTTTTGTTGATTGCCCAAAAATGCGCTACGTGACTGTTCGAACAATTTAATCCATCAATGAAAGGAATGAATTTCATGGAATTAATAATAGCACAAATTGAATTAATTTCATCCAGTTAATAATATTACAAATCAATCGATTTTTTTTTTAACAGAATACATCTAATTAATAGCAAAAGAAACTGAAGTTTTAAATTAAAAAAAAAATAAAAATACAAATTGTACTCCTTCTGAAAAAAAAAAACCAAAGTAAAAAAAGGCGAATTTCTTACAGTCTATCTCATAGAAGAAATTTTAGAATGTTATGTTCAGTCAGCAAAAGTTATCTTTAAGAGAAGTAATAAATGTTCACTGGAAAAATTTTTCAACAATTGCACCACAGTGTAATTAAATAGGATACTTTGAAAATGCTTTCATGACATATTAAAACCTCTGAAATGTAAAAACCGGTTTCACTCTTTACTGCCCGTGAAAATGCAAGTATTATGAAGGAAAAAAAGCAAAGTAATAACAAAAAAAAAAAAATTTGACCTTCAATCATCCCAGGTAACACCAGAAACCGTAATTTGTTGTTTTCTACTTCGTTCAAAATAAGATACAAATTTATACCTATAAAGTTCCAAAAAAAATATAAAACATTCTGATTATTTTGTCTCTACAAAATAATCTCACATTTCGCGGCAAAGTTCAATAAGCTGACAACTGATGCTGACAATAAAAAGAATAATGGAGTTTTAGGAATCCCACGCGATTATCACTATAATAAATAAGTTAGTCGAAATTTCAAAAAAAAAAAGAGGATTACTCATAGATCAGTGGACCGAATGTGGAGAGATTGATAAGATAAACATAGAAGGGTTGAATCCCCAAATATGTTATCACTTACGACAGACCTTTGCGACGGGTGGGTAAGGCAAAGAATAGTCGCAAGAAGAATGAGATGCAACAGTTTCAAATACCTCTTGGCTCAACAATCTCCGATAATGGCCGTATGGAAGAGGAATTCTACGCCACCTGGACACCTGTTTTTTCTTGTTGTGCTTGCCCATAAAATGGGCAAGTACAACAAGAAATCGCTTAATAGCCGAAAGTCCAAAACACAATAACAAGAGAAATGAAGCACAACAACAACTTGCATCTAAGCAGCCGGAAGTATGAAGACAATGCTCCACAGAAGCGGACCCTGCGACCAAGCGAGGCAAACGCTAAGGGAAAAAAATAAGTATAAAAGAGAATCTTGATAGTTTTATCAGATTTGGGTCAGTTTATGTTCATATTCCATAATTAACATTGCTTTAGAAGAGAAAGATCGTCAAAAAAAAAACCATTTTTTTGCGTACCAATGAAGTAGAATCAAGTTGAAGCCATTGTACTATTGCGCTTCCTTGAACAGCTGATCAGCCATATAGTTCTCTGGTAACATTCCGGATTTCAAAATATTCATACATTATTTTGCCTGATAAAATTTCATAACCGAAAATTTTATAAATTTAAAAATCTGATTTTCGATCAAAACTTCGCGTTACTCTTCAAATTTTGAACTGAAAAATTTCTTCCCGGTTATCTTCAATGATTTCAAAACTTTTCGGATAGCTGCCCATTTTTATTCCACCCCAATAAAATCCATCACAATAAATTACTGATCTGTTTCAAACACTGAGAATTTCATCCAGCACATATTGTACGTATACTTTGTAATGAATTATATCCGAACATTTTGCTAACTAAAATTTGCATAGGACGAGTAGAGTGGTAAATATCAAATTAAAAAATTTGTATTGAGAAATTATAGTTATGTGATATGTCAAATATGGTATTTGTATTCTTCCGGTAACTTTACGGTAACTTTTATTTGCCTTTGTCATTTCTCGACGAACACAATTTTTGCCAATATTTATTGACAATAATCTCAAGGAATCCTGATTAATTTTACAATGCTTTCATCGATATCTTCCAATCTATTTAATTGTTAAATTTTACTTCACCAACATTATTATAATTTATTTTTTTTTTTCAATCAATCTTTTACTGTAACATTTTCTATGCTTTCAACTTTCATTTCTTCCGTACTTTCACCTCTACTCGTACTGGTAGGTTTTTTTTTCGATCGAGCACTGGCACGTAGCCGATTTAATTCAACCGCTGGTTTATCATGTGCAAATGCTGGGAAATCATGCGGATATGGTCGCTTACGAAATTTTATTCCTAAATTTTGGCCCATTCATCAAATTGTAAATTTCACTACATTTTGTTGAATATTAAATTAAATGAATATGAATTGTTATTTTTAACTAATCATTTTGTTAATTGTTAAATTTTACATCACCCATTTTTACATAATAAATTAATTTTGTTAGAAATTTCATTCAAAAATTTCTTCCCAATTCCCCTACC